>CAUYQV010169121.1:0-28420 GCA_963574575.1 Galagoides demidoff
TGTGGTCCCAGCTACTTGGGAGGCGGAGGCAGAAGACTCGCTTGAGCCCAGGAGTTGGAGATTGCTATGAGCTGTGATGCCATGGCACTCTACCCAGGGGGATAGCTTGAGGCTCTGTCTCAAAAAAAAAAAAAAAAAAAAGAATTATTGTTCAAATAATGTACTTTGGTCAAAATTAAATCCAGTTCATGTGAGAATTAGTCACTATTTTCTTTTCTTTTTTTTTCTTTCTTTTCCTTTCCCCCCCTTTCTCGAGATCTCTCTGTCTGCTCTCCACTTCCCCCATCCCCTACCATGTCACTAATTGTCCTCATATCCAAGTTGAATACATAGGATTCATACTTCTCCATTTGTATGATTTTTCACTAAGAATAACATGTTCCACTTCCATCCAGGTTAATACAAATGCTGGAAACTATCCATTTTTTTTAATGGCTGAATAGTATTCCATGGTATACATATACCACAGCTTGCCAATCCATTCCTGGGTTGAGGGGCATTTAGGCTGTTTCTACATTTTAGCAATTGTAAATTGAGCTGCGATAAACAGTCTAGTACAAGCATCTTTATAATAAAAGGTTTTTTTTCCTTCTGGATAGATGCTCAACAATGGGATTACAGGATTAAATGGGAGGTCTAGGTTGAGTTCTTTGAGGTTTCTCCATACTTCCTTCCAAAAAGATTGTATTAGTTTGCAGTCCCACCAGCAGTGTAAAAGTGTTCCTTTCTCTCCACATTTGCGCCAGCATCTGCAGTTTTGAGATTTTGTGATATGGGTCATTCTCACTGGGGTTAGATGATATCTCAGGGTGGTTTTAATTTGCATTTCTCTAATAATTAGGGACAATGAGCATTTTTTCATGTGTTTGCTAGACAGATGAATATCTGTCTTCTTTAGAGAAGGTTCTATTAATCTCTCTTCCCCATCGATGTATGGGATTGTTGGCTTTTTTCATGTGATTAATTTAAGTTCTGTATAGATCCTAGTTATTAAGCTTTTGCTTGATTGAAAATATGCAAATATCACTTCCCTTTGGATAGGTTGTCTATTTGCTTTGGTTGTTGTCTCCTTAGCTGTACAGGATTAATTAAATCCCTTTTGTTTATTATTTCTGTTGTTGCTATTACCATGTTAGTCCTCTTCATAAAGTTTTTCCCTAGGCCGATATCTTCCAGTGTTTTTCCTCTTCTTTCTTTGAGGATTTTTATCATTTCATGCCTTAAATTTAAGTCCTTTATCCATTTTGAATCAATTTTTGTGAGTGGAGAAAGGTGTGGGTCCAGTTTCAATCTTTTACATGTGGATATCCAGTTCTCCCAGCACCATTTACTGAATAGGGAGTCTGCCCCCCAGTGTACGTTCTTGTTTCCTTTATCGATGATTGGGTGGTTGTAAGTTTTTGGTTTCATTTCCTGGTTTTCTGTTCGATTCCAAATGTCTATGTCTCTATTTTTGTGCCAGTACCATGTTCTCTTGACCACTGTGGCTTTATAGTATAGCCTAAAATCTGGTATACTGATGCCCTGGCTTTGTTTTTATTACTAAGAACTGCCTTAGCCAAACAGGTTTTTTTCTGGTTCCATACAAAACGCAGAATCATTTTTTCCATGTCTTGAAAATAGGATGTTGGTATTTTAATAGGGATTGCGTTGAATCTGTAGATTGCTCTGGGAAGTATAGACATTTTAACAATGTTGATTCTTCCCAGCCATGAGCATAGTATGTTCTTCCATTTGTTGATGTCCTCTGCTATTTCTTTTCTTAGGGTTTCGTAATTTTCTTTTCTTTTCTTTCTTTTTTTTTTCTGTAGAGACAGAGTCTTACTTTATTGCCCTCCGTAGAGTCACACAGCTCACAGCAACTTCTAGCTCTTGGGCTTAAGCGATTCTCTTGCCTCAGCCTCCCAAGTAGCTGAAACTACAGGTGCCTGCCACAACTCCCAGCTATTTTTTTGTTGCAGTTCTGCCAGGGCTGGATTTGAACCCACCACCCTTGGTATATGGAGCTGGCGCCCTACCAGCTGAGCCACAGGCACTGCCCCTCATAATTTTCTTTATAGAGGTTCTTCACCTCTTTTCTTAGGAATATTCCTAGGTATTTCATTTTCTTTGGGGCTACGGTGAAGGGAGTTGTATCCTTAATTAGCCTCTCATCTTGGCTGTTATTGACATATACAAAGGCTCCTGACTTGTGGATAGTTATTTTATACCCTGAGACATTACTGCATTTTTTGATGACTTCCAGGAGTCTTGTGGTTGAGTCTTTAGGGTTCTCTAAGTATGATAACATCATATCATCAGCAAAGAGGGAGCATTTGACCTCTTCTGCTCCCATTTGGATGCCCTTTATTTCCTTGTCTTGCCTAATTATTGGCTAGAAGTTCCAGTACTATGTTGAATAGTAGTGGCGACAGAGAACAACCTTGTCTAGTTCCAGTTCTAAGAGGAAAAGCTTTCAGTTTAACTCAATTCAGTAAAATATTAGCTATGCATTTGCCATAGGTAGCTTCAATCAGTTTAAGAAATGTGCCCCCTATGCCTAAACTGTTCGGTGTTCTAATTAGAAAAGGATGCTGGATTTTATGGAATGATTTTTCTGCATCTATTGAGAGGATCATATGGGCTTTGTTTTTTCTTCTGTTGATATGGTGAATAACATTTATGGATTTATGTATATTAAACCAGCCTTGCATCCCTGGGATGAAACCTACTTGATCATGTTGTATGACTTTTTTGATGATAAGCTGTAATCTATTGGCTATGATTTTGTTAAGAATTTTTGCATCTATATTCATTATTGAAATTGGTCGGAAATTCACCTTTTTAGTTGTGTCTTTTCCTGGTTTTGGTATCAGGGAGATATTTGCTTCATAAAACATGTTGGGGAAGATTCCTTCTTCCTCAGTTTTTTGGGAATAATTTTTGCAGTATGGGGATAAGCTCTTCCTTGAAGGTTTGATAGAATTCTGGTGTGAAGCAATCCAAAGCAGGGCATTTTTTTGTTGGAAGACTTTTTATTGTTTCTTTAACCTCAGTGCTTGAAATTGGTCTGTTCAGGAGCTCTGTTTCTTCCTGGCTGAGTCTAGGGAGATGGTGTGATTCCAAATATTGATCCATTTCCTTCACATGGTCAAATTTCTGGGCATAGAGTTTCTCGTAGTATACAGATATGATCTCTTGTATCTCTGTGGCAACTGTTTTAACTTCTCCTTCATCATTTCTGATCGAGGTTACTAGAGATTTTGATTTCTATTTTTAGTTAGTCTGGCCAAAGGTTTGTCTATTTTATTTATTTTTTTTCAAAAAACCAACTCCTTGTTTCATTAATTTTCTGAATGGTTCTTTTGTTTTTAATTTCTTTGATCTCTCATTTAATTTTGGATGTTTCTTTTCTTCTGCTGGGTTTAGAATTAGATTGTTCTTCTTTTTCCAGTTCCATGAGATGGCTTTTGAGTTTGTTGATGCATTCTCTTTCTGTTTTTTGAATGTAGGCTTCTAAAGTGATAAATTTTCCTCTCAGGACTGCTTTTGCTGTAGCCCACAGGTTTTGGTAGCTTGTATCTTCATTATTGTTATACTGAAGGAAGTTAATGATTTCCTTTTTTATTTCTTCCTGCACTCAACTTTCATTCAGCATAAGGTTGTTTAACTTCCGTGCCTTTGTGTTGAGGTTGAATGTTTTTGTTGGAGTTGAGTTCCACTTTTAGTGCCTTGTGGTCTGAGAAGATGCAAGGTAAAATTTCAATTTTTTTGAATCTGTTGAGGTTTTGTGTTCTAGGATATGGTCAGTTTTGGAGAATGTTCCATGGGACGAATATACATTCTTTATCTTTGGGATGGAGTGTCCTATCTTTGGGATAAAGAATGTATAAAGGATATACATTCTTTATCTTTGGGATGGAGTGTCCTATATACGTCTATCAAGCACAGTTGTTCTAGGGTCTCCTTTAAATCTTTGTTTAATTTCTGTTTAGAGGATCTGTCCAGCTCTGAGAGAGTGGTGTTAAAGTCCCCTGTTATCATGGTGTTATAGAATATCATATTGCTCAGACTAAGTAAGGTCTGTTTCAAGAATCTGGGAGTATTTAAATTGGGTGCATAAATATTTAGAGTTGAAAGTCTTCTTGTTGTATTTTTCCCTTGACCAATATGAAGTGACCAGCATTGTCATTTTTGACTTTAGTTGCTTTAAATCCACATGTATCTGAAAATAAGATTGCAACCCCTCTTTTCTTCTGAATTCCATTTGCCTAAAAAATTGACATCCAACCTTTAACTCTGAGTTTTAATTTGTCTTTTGATGTGAGGTGTGTTTCCTGCAAATAGATGGCTTGTGTTTTTTAATCCAATCAGCCAATCTATACCTCTTTTGTGGGGAATTCAAGCCATTGATATTTATTGAGATAATTGATAAGTGTGGTAGTGTTCTATTCATCTTATTTTGTGAAAGTCCATTGCTTAGTTTTGTCTTTTGCATCATTGTGGAAGCTAGGTTCTGTCCTTTAATTCCTGGGTATTTACTTTCCTGAATGTCCATTGTGATGGTCAGTGTGTAGAACAGGTTGAAGTATTTCCTGTAGAGCTGGTCTTATTGCTGCAAATTTCCTCAGTGTTTGCATATCAGTAAAAGATTTGATTTCTCCATCAATTTTAAAGCTTAACTTAGTGGGATATAGAATTCTGGGATGGAAATTGTTCTGTTTAAGTAGATTAAAGGTAGGTGACCATTGTCTTCTGGCTTGGAAAGTTTCATTAGAGAAGTCTGCAGTCACCCTGATGGATTTGCCCCTGTAGGTCAACTGGCGCTTACTCCTGGTAGCTTGCAAAATCTTTTCTTTTGTCTTGACTTTAGATAGGTTCATTACAATGTGTCTTGGAAAAGGTCTGTTTGAGTTGAGGCGAGCAGGGGTCTGATATTCCTCTGAAAGGAGTATGTCAGAATCTTTGGTGATATTTGGGAAATTTTCATTTATTATATTCTCTAGAATGGCTTCCATTCCTCTGGGGCATTCTTCTTCCCCATCTGGGATACCTATAACGTGTATGTTTGAACACTTCGTAAAGTCCCATAATTCTGTCAGTGAATGGTCTGCTTTCTTTCTCTTCTTTTCTTCCTCTTTAATTATCTGAGTTATCTCCAGAGCTTTATCCTCTATCTCTGAGATTCTTTCTTCTGCATGATCTAGTCTGTTATTGATACTTTCTTTTGCATTTTTAAGTTCCCTAATTGACTGCTTCAGTTCCTTCAGCTCTGCTATATCCTTTCTATATTCTTGATATCATTCATCTTGTACTTAATTCTGTTTTTGGATTTCCTTTTGGTTGTTTTCTACTTTCTGAGCAATTTCCTGCATTGTTTCGATCATCTGAATTTTAAATTCCCCTTCTGTCATTTCTAACATTTCTTCATTTTTTTTTTGGCTGGGACTGGGTTTGAACCCACCACTTCTGGCATATGGGGCCGGTGCTCTACCCTTTTGAGCCATAGGCACCACCCTCTAACATTTCTTTATAGGTGGAATACTCTGCAGTAGCTACCTTACAGTCCCTTGAAGGGGTTGCACTGGACTGGTGTTTCATGTTGCCGGGATTTTCCTACTGATTCTTTCTTTTTTTTTTTTTTTTGAGACAGAGTCTCACTTTATTGCCATTGGTAGAGTGCCTTGGCATCACAGCTCACAGCAACCTCTAGCTCTTGGGCTTAGTCAATACTCTTCCCTCAGCCTCCCTAGTCCCTGGGACTATAGGCACCCACCACAACGCCTGGCTATTTTTTTGTTGCAGTTTGCCTGGGGCTAGGTTTGAACCCACCACCCTTGGTATATGGGGCTGGCTCCCTACTCAGCCACAGGCACTACCCTTTCTGCTGATTCTTCTTCATGGGTATTTTCTTATATCTGTTTCCTTGCCCTAATTTTCCTTTCACTTCCTCTTGCTTCTCACTTTCTATGCTTCTGGGCTAAAGTTTTAATGAGTTCTTTTGTTACAGGACCAGAAGGATGAGATTGAAGAGCAAGAAGGGCAAAAAGATTTAAAAAAGAAAGAAAAAAGAGAAAGGAGAGGGGGAAATATTATCAAAAAGAAGAGAGGCACCAAAAGAAGGAGACAGGAGTAATATAAGTGTATAGTAGGGTACTTTGATCCAACCTTAAACCCCCCCAACCTCTGGGGTACTGGGTTGGGTGGTTCCTTTGAGGTCAGCAACTCTTTGCAAGCCTGATCAGACACAGTACCCCACCTCTACCACGTGGAGAGGAAAGACAAAAATACTATAAATCAAACTGAAACCAACAAACAAAAACCCTTGTGGGATACAATTGAGGGGAAAAAGCAAATAATAGGGGCAGAAACACTAGCAAAAATGAAGTTCTAATTGTTAAAGAAGGCAAAAATGGAGATTGTATTTAAACTAGAATAGTGAAGAAAGAAAAGAAGAAAAAAGGAAAAAAAAATCTAGAGAAAAGTATTGAAATTAAGAAGAGAAAACCCCAAAACTGAACAACACCCCCCCACCAAAAAAAAAAAAAAAAGACCAGAACAGTATATATATCTTGGTGATTATTGTCTGGGCAACAGGTGATTTTCTGAGGTATGAAATGTGAATCACAATGTTGATACAGCTGTATGAAATGGAGACTGGAGGCCTTTGCTGATTTCTCAGACCCCAGAGGCTTGGGAGCCCAAATGTCTCCTCAGCCTGCTTAAAAGACAATCCAAACTGTGAACCTTGGCTAAGCAGCAGCTTTCCAAGGAAAGCATTTATCGCTGGATCTTTCCTGACATGGCTGCCCGCTTATGTAGCACGCCAAAACTGGTCTCACTCTATGCCACTGAGGGCCAAGAGTGTAATCTGCCAAACACTTAGATCTCTGCTCTTCCCCAGAGTCTCAGTCCCCGACTTTGAGCAGCTCAGTCACTAGATTACTCACCCAAGGTCTCCTGGTCCATTCCTGTGCTGCAGTCCCTCAGGGGCAGCTCCCCTACAATGACTGTGCAGGCAGCCCACAGGTGAATATTAGCTCCTTTCTGGCTGAGTGGCTCAGTCCAGGGCCCCAGACAATGCCCAAAATTGTTTGCACACTCACCGAAGATCTCCCAAGGCAGTTCAATCGAGTGCCCATGTCCAAAAAACCCAAAGCAGCCCACAGGTAAGGCTTTTCCTGTTTGCAGTCTCGCTGTTGCTATAGTTACAATTGCGGGCAGCCTCCACCCGAACAAACACACCAATCACTTGCAAATTCTCCACTGCTTTTGTCCTCCTCCTGGGGTCTAGAAGTCTCTGGCTGACTCCTTGTGTCACCAAAGGGAATTTTCTGGGCAGAACCTACTAGCCAGAGATGCCTGAGTCTCCTTCTCCTTTCCCCAATCTCACTGTGCCCAGTTGCACAGAAGCTGTTACTTGGCCACCATCTTGTTCTGGACTCAACAGACAAATTTCTATTATCAATATTTTTAATTTTAACTATTCATTTGGATATATAGTGATCAGTCATTGGATTTTAAATTTCCCTGATAATTAGTGATATTGAGTATCTTTTTATGTTCTTATATATTTTGCACATGTCTTCTTTAATGAAATGTCTAGTCAAAATTTTTTCCTAATTTAAAAAATTGGGTTTCTTTTTTTCAATTGGTTGATAAAGTTTTTTAAATTCGGTTTATTTCATCTCATCTCATCTCATCTCATCTCATTTCATCTCATCTTATCTCAGTTTAGTTTAAGAGAAAGTGTCTCACTCTGTTGTTTGTAGCTCACTGTAGCCTGGAACTCCTGGGCCAAAGTGGTCATCTTATCTCAGCTTTCCAAGTAACTGGGATTACTAGCCTACCCACCATTATGCCGGCTAATTTTTTGGGGAGGGGGTAAATAAGGTCTTGCAATCTTGCCCAGGCTGGTGTTGAACTCCTGGTCTCCCAAAGTGCTAGGATTGTAGACGTGAGCCACTGTGCCCAGCAGATGAAGTTCTTTATATGATAGGTGTTTTACAAGTATTCTAGTCTGTGATTTGCTTTCCAATTCTTAGTTTTTGAAGAGCAGTGTTAACATACTTTTTTTTTTTGAGACAGAGTCTCACTAGTCACCCTCTGTAGAGTGCTGTAGCGTTCCAGCTCATAGCAACCTCAAACTCTTTGGGCTTAAGCGATTCTCCTGCCTCAGCCTCCCAAGTAGCTGGGACTACAGGTGCCTGCCACAATGCCCAGCTATTTTCTGGCTGTAGTTGTCATTGCCATTTGGCAGGCCTGGGGCTGGGCTCGAACCCACCATCTCCAGTGTATGTGGCTGGCGCCCTAGGTGCTTGAGTTATAGGCACCGAGCCACTTAACATACTTTTAAATATTGATTTCTATCCTTGACTATTTTGTACTTATGTTAGTTCCATTTTTTTGATAACATATAACTTACATATTAATATTTTATAATTACTGGGGAAAGTTCTACATGTTATATACTGGAAATGGAAGTGTATTATGTGGGGGAAATGAGTAACTTTTACTTTCTACTTTTATGTGACATAGGAAGACAGTATGAATTGCTTTTATAATTAAAAGGATATTTCAAGGCTGAGTGCTGTGGCTCATACCTGTAACCGTAACACTGTAGGAGGTTGAGGCAGGAAAATCTCTTGAGTTCAGGAGTTCTCAACCAGTCTAAGCAAGAGTGAGACCTTGTCTCCAAAAGCAACAACAACAAAAAAAGGGTATTGTATACTTTCATAGATAAAAGACATAAAAAAGAAATTAAAAGATAAATTATAAATATAACAATTTGTAACACATAATGAAAGCAATGGATTACTAACCACAATAGATTTAATTTTTATAAATCAATATAGAAAGAGATACTTGAAAACTGAAACAAAGAAAATGAGTAAATAGCAGAAAGAAATACAATGATCAATAAATGTGAAATACAATAAACATGAGAAAAGATAATCAACTTTACTAAGAAAGACAAAAACTTAAAAGGCAAATGAGGTACTATTTATTACCTCTAAGACTGGAAACAATTGAAAAGAATATACACTATCCAGTGGAGGCAGAAGGCAAACATTTTTTCCTGCATAATAATTTGATAATATTTTATCCAGATGTAAACTGTGAACTATGATGACAAGATTTGAAGAAACAAGCACTATCAGGCATTGCTGGTGGGAGTGTAAATTGACAACATCTCAGAGGACAATTTTTCATTCTTTTTCAAATTACAAACACAGACCTTGTAATCCACTTTTAGGAACTTCTCTGACAGATATACCCAAGTACGTGGAAATGATCTAGGAACAAGTTTACTATAGCATTGTATATAATAGTAATAGACATGTTTTCTTGTATTTTATTTTTAGCACAGAACAATTACAGCCTGAAAATATCTTCATTTACCTTGAATTCCACAGCTATATTCTTAGTCTTTTGTGTGCTAGAACAGTAGTTGGCAAACTGTGGTCTGAAGGCCAGTTGTGGTCCATAGCCTGTTTTTGTACGGCACTTGAACTAAGAATGGTTCTTGAAATTTTAAAGGGCTGCAAATAACCCCCCTGCCAAACAACAAAGAAGAACATGAGACACAGATTGTATGTAACCTGCAAAGCTTGCAATATTTGTGATTGACCCTTCACAGAAAGCTTGCTGACCTTCCTTTAGGACCTCTTCACAACCCCTTACTGTTTTGTTCTTCTTGATTACTCTCCCTGCCTGATAAGAAGCAGGCCGAATAGATTCTTCTTACATCTCTTTACTCTTGTAAACTTATTAGCTTATCGCTAGTGGAATATGCTTGTGGTGTGAGGAAATTTTGAGGGAGCAAGCAGGGTCTGGAAGTAATCCTTGTAGGGCAATCTCCTCTCTATGTGATGGATGATCTGTTTTCAGGAAAGCTATTCTGTTAAGTTTCTTATTAGTTGTTATATCTTTGTTTTATCAACTCTATATCAACTCTTGAACATCCTTTTTCGCTGCCCTTCCTAAGGTTTGTGATAACTGTTTCCATAAGGGTAGCTTGGCTGCTTTGAGAATTTGCTACCTGAGGAATTCATATTTTCTGGGATATTTTCACATGAGACTGTTGTATATTTTCTAGGAGGTGTTTTTCTAATCAGTTTGACCTTTTCCTAATAGAAATTTTTGGATAGTTTTTGCTTTTCAGGGGTTCTTTTCATTTCTCCCAAATTTGATATTTTTCCTAGTTATTTCTTTTGACATTTGGAATAGGGAAGTCTAATGCATTCCTTAAATAGCTATGTTTCCTTAGAAATCTTTTATATTTCTTATTTTTGAGTTCTTTAGGGAACCAGGTATTAATATTATTTCACACCCTCTCTAGAATCAACCTTATATTGACTATGTACATATATATATATATATATATATATATTTTTTTTTTTTTTTTTCCTTTTTGCAGATTTTGGCTGGGGCTGGGTTTGAACCCACCACCTCTGGCATATGGGAATGGTGCCCTACCCTTTTGAGCCACAGGCACCATCTGACAAAATGTATTTTTAAAATCTTTTTTTGTTTTGCAGTTTTTGGCTAGGGCTGGGTTTGAACCTGCCACCTCTGGTATATGGGGCCAGCACCCTACTCCTTTGAGCCACAGGCACCGCCTTATTTTTAAAATCTTAATGTAAGACTTGAGTATTTTGGTTAATAATAATTAAAATATGTCAAACATACAGTATCTTAGGACCCTTAGTAATAAAGAAGTATTAATAATAGCTTCTTTGTTTCAGGTATTGTGCCTAAGTACCTTTTTTTTTTAAAAGACAGAGTCTCACTCTGTTGCCCCATGCTAGAATGTTGTGGTGTCACATAGTTCGAAGGAACTTCAAACTTTTGGGCTCAAGCAATCCTATCGCCTCAGCCTCCCAAGTTGGCAAGACTACAGGTGCTCACCACAACGCCCAGCTAGTTTTTCTATGTTTAATAGAGGTGGTGTCTTGCTCAGGCTGGTCTCGAACTCCTGAGCTCAAGCAATACATCACCCTGCCTCTCTGAGTGCTAGGATTATAGTCATAAGCCACCATGCCCTGCTCTAGGTGCCTTTCTTTTTATATCATTATTAATCCTTCTTAATCCTATAGGATAAGTATTATTTCTCATGTTTTTCAGTGCAGGACTCAGCAAAGTTACACGACTAGAATGTGAACTCTGTGACCCAGAAGCATTTCTATATTGTGCTGCCATCTAGTCTCTTTTAATTTTCCATAACATAAGGAGGCTGAGTCTAGTGAGGCCGAAGGGCTTGTTCATCATCACACAGCTAAATGGCAGAATGAGGACTTAGATCTCTGGACTCCTGACTCACATTCCAGGGCACTTTTCACTACAGCAGGACACCTTGGCTCTTGAGCCCTAAGTGACAGCCCCAAACAGCTGTGTTTATCTGTTTTGCATGTCCCAGCTTGTTTTGCTAGCCAAGCAAAAATACTTAAAAGGATCCTCAATCTTCACCTTCCCACTCCCCTTCACTTATACTCATATACTCCTACTTGCCTCAAGAATAACTTCACAGAAAGAATTGTGCAATGTCAGTAAGCCTTCCTTTGGTGTCAGAGTTACTCCCTGAGAGAACATTCACTTCCTTATGACTCCAGTTTACTGTCAGATTGATTTTCTCTCTCTTCTCTTTGATCGGAATCTTAGTTGTTTAGGCAGGAATTTGAGGAGCAGATGTTATGGCCCTTGAACAAGCCCTTTAATTCTCCTTAGTACTGTGTCTAATGACTCTTAATCCTGTCCTTTTAACTCCGTGGCTAGCAGATTTAAAAGTGAAGTGGGACAGGAATGGTGAGCTTGGTACTGAACATTTTATTTTAATGTTGGCAAAGTGGACTGCAGAGAGCACATGAAAAATAATGAAATAGAGGAAAACATTGAAAGTATCCTCATAGGTGAAAAGCAAAGTGAATAATAGTGTGAGGTCATTGAGATTTTGGGTTATCCTCCAAATGTAAACAGGGCAGTTTGATACAGCAGTTAGTTGGTCAGAGAAATGGAATCACTGTTTGTACTATCTCCTCTTATTAAATTTTACTGTTTCTTTAAGCTTTTCATTTCCCTTTAAAAACAAAAATGAAACAACAGAAAAAAAACAAAGTAGTCACTAAATAGTATTTGATCTTTCATGATTAGTGAAGAAAATTTTAACACTTTCCCCAAATGGGAGTACCGTTAACAAAGATAAATCCTGTCAACGAACTAGTTTGTTCCATTCATACTTTAGGGACTTTGGTTTAGCAGTCCAAACTTTCTAATTATCAAAGATCTGATGTGTTTGCTTATATATAAAAGAACAAGATGGACTAAACAGCCTGTAGTTTTCTCAGTTCTTGAGTATTTCCCTGAAGTTTGATCTGTCAGCCAAGGTCTGATTAGGATAGAGAAATAATACGTAATTTGAGTAGGGAAATCTTGTTTGTTTGTTTGTTTGGCAGGGGGCAAAATCTTGCTTTGTTGTCCTGGCTAAAAAGTGCAGTGGCATCATCATAGCTCACTGCAACCTTAAATTCCTGGGTTCAAGTGACCCTTCTGCCTCAGCCTCCTGTATACCTGGGACTACAGGTGTATGCCACCACACTTGACTAATTTTTTTTTCTATTTTAATAGAGACTGGGTCTTATTCTTGTTCTTAAATTCCTGACCTCAAGCGATCCTCCTGCTTTGGGCTCCCAGAGTGCTTAGGCCACTGACTGTGCCTGACTAAGCAGGGAAATTTTTTTTTTTTTTTTTTTTTTGAGACGGAGCCTCAAGCTATCCCCCTGGGTAGAGTGCCATGGCATCACAGCTCATAGCAACCTCCAACTCCTGGGCTCAAGCGAGTCTCCTGCCTCGGTCTCCCAAGTAGCTGGGGCCACAGGCGCCTGCCACAACGCCCGGCCATTTTTTGGTTGCAGCCATCATTGTTATTTGGCGGGCCCGGGCTGGGGATTCGAACCCGCCACCTTAGGCGTACGTGGTTGGCGCCTTACCCGACTGAGCCACAGGCACCGAGCCTAAGCAGGGAAATTTTAACGTAAAGAATTGCTGACTATAACGATGGTTTGAAATAATGAGGTATTAGCTATTAAAAAATAAAAAGGACTGTAAAGAAAATACAAATAGCAGATCAAAGGAGCATCCACTACCCCTGAGGTTGAGATAGGCCATTCAAGGAAGAGGTCTCTGAGATTGATATCCAGACCTTGTTTGAGAGGGCATGGCTTTGGCTCAATGAATGAAGAGATTGCTGTGGTGCTATATGACTTGCCAGAAACCTCTCTCACTGAAGTCACTGTGCTGCAATACTGACTCAGGGAGGTGCTGGGAGAAGCTCCAGGGTGCTGCTAATTGCTGTGCATTTCAGGAGCCTGACAGTGGAGAAACACTTTTAATGTTTCCCTTTGTTTCACTGTTTTCATGTGCTTTCTGTAGTCTACTTTGCCGGCTGCTGGAGCTGGACAGGAGCCTGCCAAGAGGAGCACACAAAATACTAGAAGGAAAACCTCTTCCTCCTGCAATGTTTTTCCAGCATCCTTTACTGAGAAAATCTAACATGCTGGCTTGGCGCCTGTGGCTCAATCGGCTAAGGCGTCAGCCACGTACACCTAAGGTGGCGGGTTCGAATCCCTAGCCTGGGCCCGCCAAACAACAATGATGGCTGCAACCAAAAAATGGCCGGGCGTTGTGGCAGGCGCCTGTGGTCCCAGCTACTTGGGAGACCGAGGCAGGAGACTCGCTTGAGCCCAGGAGTTGGAGGTTGCTATGAGCTGTGATGCCATGGCACTCTACCCAGGGGGATAGCTTGAGGCTACGTCTCAAAAAAAAAAAAAAATCTAACATGCTAACTGGCAAAGGAAAAATACATAAAGGGCCCAAGTCCATTTTTGCAGAGCAAGTAGCAAAGGGTAAATTTGGAGCCAGGAGACAAATGGACAACTGGCACATTTGGTTAAACATGTAATTTTATATCTTATGGACAAACTTAAATGTCAGTTGATAAGAATCTTATGTCTGTCCACATGCATCTTCCTCACATCACCTTATCTCAATATCCTGATCTTTTATAGGGTTTATCTCTCATTTTCTGGAGAACTTGTATTTCACCAGTATATGTGAAGTATCTTGCTCAATTGATTCAGTTAAGATGATATCATTTAGACCATGGAATTTCTGTTCCATTATTTAGATCAGGGGTCCTCAAACTTTTTAAACAGGGGGCCAGTTCACTGTCCCTCAGACAGTTGGAGGACCAGACTGCGGGCCCTGGGATGAGTCAGCTGCTAAGCAGGACAGGCAGCGGTGGCAAAAACGCCTGTAGGCCAGATAAATGTCCTAGGCAGGCAGTCTGCATGTGGCCCACAGGCCGTAGTTTGAGGACGCCTGGTTTAGATGGTCCAGATCCTTTGAAACTGTATTAAAACTTAAGGGTAGGAAAAGTAATACAGTCATGGTTCAGTCACATAAGTATATGATGCTGTTGATTGCAACTTGACTATCAACTGCTTTTTGGTCCTCCTCATTAATAATTAATAAGGGAGAAAAATATACTTTACCAGGTCAATGACTGCATACCACTTACCTGAGAGAAACTAATAACTCTGTCTTTATTTGCTGCCACAGAGAGACTCCCTGGCTTTCACACTATAGTCTTTAGTTGGTGATTTATCACTTTAAGTTTTTCCTTGTTTTTTTTTTTTTCCTCTTTGGCATTGGCTGCTCCTAGCAACAGATATCTAATTCCTAGTCCTTTTAATTACTTCTCTATACTTCACAAATGCCTGAAATATTGTGCCTGCTATGCCTTCTCTTGGACCAACAGGTTTTAGCAATTATGATTGCACTGCTGCAGCATATTAGGGACTATGTGCTAGCTATGATGGGGTCTTCATTGATAGGCAGAGTGGTAGTATTTATACAGCTTCAAAATCCCATCTGGAGTTGACTTCATAGGACCACTTTTGGTATCAATCTTCCCAAGTCAGATTTCCCAAAAGCACACTTAGAAATTTCAAGAGTTGCATATAGGAAGTTTATAGGGGAGTGCTTCTGGGATCAACTCCTGTGAGAAAGGTTACAAGAAAAACATTAGGAAGATGGAGAAATTGAATTGGTATATAGTTGCAAAGCAGTAGGTGATCCCATAGAGAGATCTAAAGCTGAAATAACCCTTCCAGAATATTCTGGATTGTAGTGCAGGGCTAACCATTTTATTACACATTAAGCAGTTGTTGAATTTGTGGTACTTGGGATGGTATGACCTTGGGTGAGGCAGTTGCAACTTGGAAAATTCCTGAGAGTTCAGCTATTAGCCATTAGCAGGCAAAATTCTGGAAGCTGGGAGAATGATTGCTTCAGTTCTGAAGGGGGAGATCTGGCTGGTACACCACAGCATTCACAACAGCCACAGTAGCAAGATCAGTTTTAGTGCCATGGTGAGGATAGAAATACTATAGTGCTAGAGAATTAAAGAAGATGAGGAAGATTGAAAACTTATTCAAACAGCTTACCTGTGAAGGGTAAGAGATAGAGGATAGTCAGTAGAAGTTCCTGAGGAGACTGGGAGAGATGGTATCTGGAATATAGGTAGTATGATTTGCCTGGGGCAGGAAGAGGTTCATTGCTACCATTGTAACTGAAGAGAAGAAGAAAGAGAGGAGTTCAGGTACAAATAAGTTTATACCATTAACCAGAGAAAGTTGAGGCAGTTATTTGTTTTTTTCTGGGAAAGAGCTAGAAGATTGAAAGAGGGAGAGATGGTTGGGTTGAAGGTATAACATAAGTAAAGAAGGTTATAATAGATTTCAGTGACGGTAGGGAGAGAAGGCTAACAGAATACCCATTAGGTGCTTTGAGCCTATTTGAGGTTGATGTTCCTAACTTTGTAGAATTATCAATTGGTGCACTTCTATAACATTTTTTTCCTGGAAGTTCTTAATAATAGTAAAAGTGTCGACATTATGCTCAATACCTTACCAGACAATTTCCTTTTTTTTTTTTTTTTTTTATATAGCCATCAGATCAAGTCATTACAGTATAGTAACACAGGAGACATGATTCTTGTTGTATCTGGAAGCTCTCAGGCCAAGGTGATTGACAGAGATGGTTTTGAAGTAATGGAATGTATAAAAGGAGATCAGTATATTGTGGACATGGCCAACACCAAGGTAAGCTTTAACAGAACACTTTAATGAATTTAATTAATTCACACATTTATTCATAAATTCTGTTTTGTTTGCCATGTAGTAATTTATCCCAAAAGTTAGTGTCTTAAAACAGTAACAGTTTATTTCTTATAATTGTATGGATTGATAAGGAGATTATTCTGCTTTGTATATATTATTAGCTGGGTTGCAAGGATGGTTGTACGATCCAAAATGGGCTCAGATGATTTATAGTTAGCATTCTAAATCCTGGCATCGCTCTCTCTCCCCCCTTCTTTCCTACTTCTAACCTCCACCTGTACTCCTTCTTCTCTTTCTCATTTTCTTTCTTGCTGCATGTCTACTTTGGTCCTTTTCACTGAGTAGTAGTCTTAGTGGGATGTAATTTCTTGCTTGTTAGTTCCATGGAAGATAGACATGGAAAGTGTTGATGTCTTAACATCTGGCTTTAGGTCTTATACAGCATCATAGGGGCAGCTAAATTTGGGGAGGGGAAGGTAGACTTCACCATTTAATGGGGGAATGGCAAGTTCAAATTGTAAAACATCCTGTGGCATGGGAGATACCGATTCAGCTATCTTTGGAAACACAATCTACCCAACTACTATGTGCTAGTCTTTAGGACAAGAAGCAAAGAGAGAGCTGGGTGCAGTGGTATGCACGTGTAGTCTCAGCTCCTTTGGGGTTTGAGGCAGAAGGATTGTTTTAGCCCAGGAGTTCAAGGGCATAGTGTGCTAGGATCATGCCTGTGAATAGCTACTTCCCTCTATCCTGGACAACATATAGTAACACCTCATCTGTAAGAAAAAAGAAAAAAAAAAGAAAGAAAGACAGTCTCATCAATTTTTAAAAAAAATTTATTATTTTTTTTCTGGTTAAAAAAACTTTTATTGAGATATAATTCACAAATTCACATAACCACAAAGATCACTTTTAAAGTGTACAATTCAGTGGTTTTTGGTAGAATAGCTCCTTATTATTAATATTTATGAAATCTGTATTTGTGAATTTGCCTGCTTGCTAGTTTATTTGTAACCCCTCCACAAATTAATGTACATGACACTTTCCCAGGTATTTGTAGGAGTATGCAAGTGGCTAAATAGTTGAGTTGCTGAATATTCATATATTCAGCGGCGGGTGAATAAGACAGTGCTCTGCCTTCTTGTAGTAGCCAAATGTCCTTTGTGTGATCTATTTAGTGCCGTGTTTTTCACATTTTTTTGTGCTTTCTGCTGGTGATTTAACTTTAAAAAAAAAAATTTCTCTATATGTATACATGTGGTTATTTGATTTCCACTTTTTTTCTTTCTTTTTTTTTTTTTTTGGTTTCTACTTTTTGCTTTCACAAAATTAAAAGGGCTTAAAATTTAAGAACAATAATGATGTTTAAGATAAGGACTAGAAACAAAAACCTCATAAAGAATGAATGAGGAGGGGTGGCACCTGTGGGTTAAAAGGGTAGGGTGCTGGCCTCATATGCTGGAGGTAGTGGGTTCAAACCTAGCCCTGGCCAAAAACTGCAAAAAAAAAAAAAAAAAGAATGAACGAAAATATATAAATTCAGAAAAGAAATCAGATGATTGCTGCAATTATTTATTTAGCAATAATAATAATAATGCAAAAAAAGGAATATTCACATTGACAGATAAGAGTATGTCTGTCATAGAATGCTTTGACTCTGAGGTTCAGTATGGAGTCATCAGTTAACTTCTTCCTATTATTTTTTTCCCAAAGTCTCAAAAAATAGACAACTAATATTTATAAATAAAAATAGAAGATAATTTCAAAAACCAGATCATGCCAAATCTTATAGACAATGGAAAAAGAAGAAATACTTCAAAATCATTCTACTTCATCTGGATACACCTGATATTAAAATTGGAAAACATATATTATTATAAAGGGGAATTAGAAACATATTTCACTTACAAATGAGGATGCAATGTCCTAAACAACATATTAACAAGTTTAATTAAAAATTAATATTCAAGTAATTAAAATTAAATCCAATTTATGTGAGAATTAGTCACTATTTTCTTCTCTTTTTTTTTCTTTGTTTTCCTTTCCCTCACCCCCTCCCTCCTTCTCTCTCTTTGTGCTCTCCCCTTCCCCCATGCCCCACCATGTCATTAATTATCCTCATATCAAAATTGAATACATAGGATTCATCATTCCTGTGATGTTTCACTAAGAATAATGTGTTCCACCTCCATCCAGGTTAATAAAAATGCTGCAAACTCTGCATTTTTTTAATGGCTGAATAGTATTCCATGGTATACATATACCACAGCCCTTCCTGGGTTGAGGGGCATTTAGGCTATTTCCACATTTTAGCGATTGTAAATTGAGCTGCGATAAACAGTCTAGTACAAGTGTCTTTATAATAAAAGTTTTTTTTTCCTTCTGGATAGATGCCCAACAATGGGATTGCAGGATCAAATGGGAGGTCTAGGTTGAGTTCTTTGAGGTTTCTCCATACTTCCTTCCAAAAAGATTGTATTAGTTTGCAGTCCCACCAGCAGTGTAAAAGTGTTCCTATCTCTCCACATTTGCACCAGCATCTGCAGTTTTGAGATTTTGTGATATGGGTCATTCTCACTGGGGTTAGATGATATCTCAGGGTGGTTTTAATTTGCATTTCTCTAATAATTAGGGACGATGAGCATTTTTTCATGTGTTTGCTAGCTATTCATCTGTCTTTAGAAAAGTTTCTATTCATCTCTCTTCCTCACTGATGTGTGGGATTGTTGGCTTTTTTCATGAGGATTTTGTATAGATCCTAGTTATTAAGCTTTTGTTTGATTCAAAATATGCAAATATCCTTTCCCATTGGGTAGATTGTCTATTTGCTTTGGTTGTTGTCTTCTTAGCTGTACAGGATTAATTAAATCCCTTTTGTTTATTATTCCTGTTTTTGCTATTGCCATGGCAGTCTTCTTCATAAAGTTTATCCCCAGGCTGATATCTTCCGGTGTTTTTCCTCTTCTTTCTTTGAGGATTTTTATCATTTCATGCCTTAAATTTAAGTCCTTTATCCATCTTGAATCAATTTTTATGATTGGAGAAAGGTGTGGGTCCAGTTTCAGTCTTTTACATGTGGATATCTAGTTCTCCCAGCACCCTTTATTGAATAGGGAGTCTTTACCCTAGTGTACATTCTTTTTTTTTTTTTTTTTTGAGACAGAGCCTCAATCTATCCCCCTGGGTAGAGTACCATGGCATCAGCCTCCCAAGTAGCTGGGACTACAGGTGCCTGCCACAACGCCCAGCCATTTTTTGGTTGCAGCCATCATTGTTGTTTGGCGGGCCCGGGCTGGGGATTCAAACCCGCCACCTTAGGTGTATGTGGCTGGTGCCTTAGCTGCTTGAGCCACAGGCGCCGAGCCATACATTCTTGTATTGTTAATCGAAGATTAGGTGGTTGGAATCGTTGGTTTCTTTTTTTTATTTTTGTTTTTTTTAGAGACAGAGTCTCACTTTGTTGCCCTTGGTAGAGTGCCATGGCGTCACAGCTCACAGCAACCTCCAGCTCTTGGGCTTAGGTGATTCTCTTGCCTCAGCCTCCCAAGTAGCTGGGACTACAGGTGGCCGCCACAATGCCCGGCTATTTTTTTTGTTGCAGTTTGGCTGGGGCTGGGTTTGAGCCCAACACCCTTGGTATATGGAGCTGGCACCCTACTCATTGAGTCACAGGCGCTGCCCAAATCGTTAGTTTCGTTTCCAGGTTTTTTATTTGATTCCATATGTCTATGTCTCTATTTTTGTGCCAGTACCATGCTGTCTTGACCACTATGTCCTTGAAGTACAGCCTAAAATCTGGTATGCCTATGCCCCCAGCTTTGTTTTCATTACTAAGAACTGCCTTAGCTATACATTTTTTTTTCTAGTTCCATACAAAACACAGAATCATATTTTTTTTTGACCTTTCTCTGGATGACCTAATTATCTGATATTTTACTTTTTTTCTTTTTAATTTATTTTTCTTACTTATACATGTGTATATTAGGTTTCCACTTTTGCCTTCACAGAATTAAAAAGGCTAAATTTAATGACAATAACAATGTTTAACATAAGGACTGAGAACAGAAACCTCATAAAGAATGAATGAAGATAAATACATTCAGAAAAGAAATCAGGCAATTGCTGCAATGAAATATTAAGCAATAATAATAGTAATAATGCAAAGAAAGTAACATTCACATTGTCAGATAGAATAGAAGTATGTCTATTATAGAATACTTTGATCAGTTAACTGCTTCTTATTTGTTTTTTCCAAAGTCTCAAAACAATAGACAACTAATATTTATAAATAAAAGTAAAAGATAATTTCAAAAAAGCAGATCATACCAAATCTTATAGACAATAGAAAAAGAAATACTTCAAAATCATTCTACTTAATCTGGATACACTTGGTATTAAAATTAGAGAAAATATATTATTATAAAGGGGAGATTACAAACATTTTATTTATAAATGAGGATGCAATATGATAAACAACATATTAACATGTTGAATTAAAAATTAATGTTTAAGTGATGTACTTTGGTCAAAATTAAATACAGTTTATATGCGAATTAGCCACTATTTTTTTTCTTTTTTTTTTCCTTGCCCACACCCCCTCCTTCTCTCTCTGTCTGGTCTCCCCTTCCCCCATGTCTCACCATGCCATTAATTGTCATTAATTGTCTTCATATCAAAGTTGAATACATAGGATTCTTACTTCATTCCTGTGATGCTTCACTAAGAATAATGTGTTCCACCTCCATCCAGGTTAGTACAAATGCTGTAAAATCTCCATTATTTTTAATGGCTGACTAATATTCCATGGTATACATATACCACAGTTCACCAATCCATTCCTGGGTTGAAGGACATTTAGGCTATTTCCACATTTTAGCGATTGTAAATTGGGCTGTGATAAGCAGCCTAGTACAGGTGTCTTTATAATAAAAGGTTTTTTTTTTTTTCTGGATAGATGCCCAGTAATGGGATTGCAGGATCAAATGGGAGGTCTAGGTTCAGTTCTTTAAGGTTTCTCCATACTTCCTTCCAAAAAGGTTGTATTAGTTTGCTGTCCCACCAGCAGTGTAAAAGCATTCCTTTCTCTCCACATCCTCACCAGCACCTGCACTTTCAAGATTTTGTGATATGGGCCATTCTCACTGGGGTTAGATGATATCTCAAGGTAGTTTTAATTTGCATTTCTCTAATAATTAAGGATGATGAGCATTTTTTCATATGCTTAGTAGCCATTTGTCTATCGTCTTTAGGGAAGATTCTATTCATCTCTCTTCCCCAATGATGTATGGGATTGTTGTTTTTTTTCTTGTGGATTAATTGAAGTTCTGCATAGATCCTGGTTATTAGACTTTTGTCTGATTCAAATTATGCAAATATCCTTTCCCATTGAGTAGGTTGTCTATTTGCTTTGGTGGTTGTCTCCTTGGCCGTACAGAAACTTTTCAATTTAATTAAATCCCATTTGTTTATTATTGCTGTTGTTGCTATTGCCATGGCAGTCATCCTCATAAAGTCTTTCCCCAGGCCAATATCTTCCAGTGTTTTTCCTATTCTTTCTTTGAGGATTTTTATTGCTTCATGCCTTAAATGAACATTGTGCTATTCAACATTGTGCTGGAAATTTTAGCCAATACAATTAGACAAGACAAGAAAATAAAGGGCATCCAAATGGGAGCAGAGGAGGTCAAACTCTCCCTTTTTGCTGATGATATGATCTTATACCTGGAGCGCCCCAAAGACTCAACCACAATACTCTTGGAAGTCATCAAAAAATACAGTAATGTCTCAGGATATAAAATCAATGTCCACAAGTCAGTTGCCTTTGTATATGCCAACAACAGCCAAGATGAGAGGTTGATTAAGGACACCGTTCCCTTCACCATAGCCCCAAAGGAAATGAAATACTTAGGAGTATACCTAACAAAAGAGGTGAAGGACCTCTATAAAGAAAATTATGAAACCCTAAGAAAGGAAATAGCAGAGGACATCAACAAATGGAAGAACATACCATGCTCATGGCTAGGAAGAATCAACATTGTTAAAATGTCTATACTTTCCAGAGTAATTTACTGATTCAATGCCATCCTTGTTAAAATACCAATATTGTACTTTCAAGACTTGAATAAAATGATTCTGCATTTTGTATGGAACCAGAAAAAAACCCCATATAGCTAAGGCAGTTCTTAGTAACAAAAACAAAGCTGGGGGTATCACTATACCAGATTTTAGGCTGTACTACAAGGCCATAGTGGTCAAGACAGCATAGTACTGGCACAAAAATAGAAACACAGATATTTGGAATCAAATAGAAAACCTGGAAACGAAACCAACAACTTAGAGCCACCTATAACCTAAACCATACAAGAGCATCCACTGGGCGAAAGACTCCCTGTTTAACAAATGATGCTGGGAGAACTGGATATCCACATGTAAAAGACTGAAATTGGACCTGACCTGCACTTTTCTCTACTCACAAAAATTGATTCAAGATGGATAAAGGACTTAAATTTAAGGTATGAAATGCAGAATCATTTTTTCCAGGTCTTGAAAATAGGATGTTGGTATTTTAATACGGATTGTGTTGAATCACTAGATTGCTCTGGGAAGTATAGACATTTTAATAATTTTGATTCTTCCCAGTCATTTGCATGGTATGTTCTTCCGTTTTATCAGGTTTTTATATAAAGATTTTTAATGTAATAACGATCTTTTAAAATTAATGTGTATTACATGCCAGTTGATTATAGCCACAGTAATGCTATACAATTTATGGCTTGAAACAGCAGTTACTTATTTTTGCTAACATGTCTGTGAGGTGACTGTTTTTTGCTAGGCCTGGTTTTGAGCTGCAGATAGAGCACAGGTCTTTTTTCATGTGTCTTTGTTCCTCCTTGGGAAAAATATGAGGACACGTTTTTCTTATAGTGATACAAAAGGACATATGCCAAAGAAAGTTATATATTGATTTGTTGACAAAAATGTGACCAGAAGCTTGTAACCCAGTATTTGCTAATTCAGTGTTCATGGAAGTTTATAGACCACAATTACCATGAATAATGAGAATCAGCTGTAATCTATTTTAGAAGCTCTGTTAGAGCTATTAGGTTAAATTATTATAGTATGTTTCAAACTGCCCTGCTTTGAGTCTTAGTGAAGTGCCTCTCAGCACTGATGAGGATTACAATCTCATGTCCTTTCTTTTGTCTATTGATTGATTGCTTACTGAGTGCCCAGAGTATGTTAGGTGATTCAAACAAAATTCAAATATAATGTAAACTAAATTTATATACACTTACATTGTAATTCTGGCTTGCATATTTTTTTCATGTATTCCACTATAGTTTCTTCCCCTCTCCTTAAACTCGTTTCCCTATGTATTCTACCAACGATGTTTTGGGTGTGATGGTGGCAAGGAAATAAAGCAGATTGGGCTCCAGATCACCTTCTGTATCTTAAACACATGTATTTCTGTTTTTGTCGGTTTTATTTGAAGCTTTTGAGAGTTCAAAACTTTATTTAAATAAAACATGAACATGTTTTGTTTACATACATAGTTTTTGTACAGATTGAGTCGAAGTTATACATATAAGTAAGTGTGCCCTTCACTCAGACAGTGCTTTTAATTAGATTATTTGATTTTTTCAATGCCTGGCTATTTTTTGGTTGTAGTTGTCATTGTCTGGCAGGCCCAGGCTGGATTCGAACCTGCCAGCTCTGGTGTATGTGGCTGGCACCTTAGCCACTTGAGTTATATTCACTGAGCCAGAAATCCCTAAATTTTTGATGGAGAAGATATTTTCACTTCATGTCTGAAGGATATAACATTCTAGGGTTAATTATTTTTTTCTTAACAATTTGAATATGTCATTCTACTTTCTTGGCCTGTAAGGTTTCCACTGACAAGTCTGCTTCCAGAGGTTTTGGAGCTCTTTTATATGTCATTTTTCTTTTCTTGTTTGTCTTAGGACCTTTTTTGTCTGTACTCTTTGGAAAGTTGATTTTTAAATGCCTTGAGATAGTCTTGTTTGGCTTAAAACTGTTTGGTGTTCTATGACCTTTTTGTTCCTGAATATTGATATCTTTCTCTATGTTTGTAAAGTTCTCTTTTTTTATTTTATTATGCTTCGTACCCCAGTCTTTCTCTGTACCTCCTTTTTAAGGCCAGTACTTCCTATATTTGCTCTTTTGAGGCTATTTTCTAGATATTGTGGGCATACTTAATTTTTATTTATTCTTTTTTCATTTCTGACTGGGCATTTTCAAACAGCCTGTCTTTAAGCTCACTAATTCTCTCTTCTTTGTTAATTCTGTTGAGAGACTCTGGTGCATTTCTCAGTTTGTCAGTTAAATTCTTAAGCTCTAGAATTTCTGTTTGATTTATTATTATTTCAATCTCTTTTGTTTATTTTTTTGATGGAGTCTTACTATGTTGCCCTTGGTAAAGTGCCATGGTGTCACAGCTCACAACAACCTCAAACTCTTGGGCTTAAGCAATTCACTTGCCTCAGCCTCCCAAGTAGCTAGGACTGCAGGCCGGCTATTTTTTCTTGTGGTTGTCATTGTTTGGCAGGCCCAGGCTGGGTTCAAACTTGACAGCTTCTCTGTACATGGCTGGTGCCCTGACCATTGAGATATGGGCACCAAGCCTCAATCACTTTTTTAAATTTCTCTGATAGTCTTCTTAATTTCTCTTCCATGCTATCTTGAATTGCATTGAGCTTCTCTTCAGGATAGCTGTTTAGAATTCTTTGTCTGAAAGGTCATATATCTCCATCAGTCTGGGATTGGTTGTTTGTACCTTATTTAGTTTGTTCTATGAAGTCATGTCTTATGAATGTTCTTAATGCTTGTGAATATTTGTCAAAGTCTGAGCATTGAAGAGTTTGGTATTTATTTCACTCTTCACAGTCTGGGCTCTTTTGATCCCTGTCCTTCTTGAGAAGACTCCCAGATACTCAAATGAAATTGAATTTTGTGGTCTAAGTCTCTGGTTGCTGCACCTATGTCAGCACATTGTTAATCCCAAGCCCAGTAATGCTGTGACTCCTGGTGGTACCATCTTAGTAAGCTTGGGTAAGATACAAGAGAATTAACTGGATGACTACACAGAGTCTTGTATTCTCTTCCCTCACACTCTGTGCTTTGTTGTTGGAGTTGGGGGAGGTATGACATGGGTACTCCCTCATGGTCACTAGTTCCAGCCCAATCTTTCTCAAAGCCAGTGGTAACTGTTGCCTGCCTACCTCTCATGTTTATTCAAAGTACAAGGGCTAGTCAGTAGGCCATGAATTCTGATAAGACTGAGTCCTTCCCTTCAAGATAGCATGTTTCCTTTTGGCCCAGCATGGGTCCTGAAATGCCATTCAAGAACTTAGGTCTGGACTCAGGGTTGTCAGGAGGCATTTTGGTACTTTTATCTTAAACTGAGGCTGAGCTGCTCCCCAGCTTGTAAAACAAAGTCCTCTGAGCTCTTCACTTTCCTTTCCTCAAGTAGAAGGTGACCCTCTCTGAGCTGTGCTGCCTGGTGTTGGAGGAGGTGTGATATAGGCACTGACTTGGCTATAGCTCTTGGTGTTTTACTAGGTCACATGCATCCCAAGTTTCCTTGATCTAAGCCAGCATAGCAACAGAAATTCTGAAGTGGTTGCAACCGTTATGGCCTGACTGCCTCAGCAATTTAGTCCAATTCCCAGACTGCTTCTCTGCTAATGGCGGGACTTGCAGGAACTTGGGCTTCTGGGCATAGAATTTCCCTCTAGTTGAGCTGGTCAGAATGTTCCCTCTGTGGGCACTGGTGGAAATAAATCCTGTGCTATGTTCTCCTATGACAGGGCAGCCCTGAGTTTCGGTTTAAAGCCCAGTCTCTTCATTCTCCTTCCCATTGGCACTCAGTTCTCTACTATGTGTGCTGGTGCAGCACTGCCAGGGGGTAAGGGTGGAGTGAGGAGTGGTATAGGTGATGTAAGATTCTCTTTTCTGTACTCTTTACTATCTCCTTCCTTGATTTAATGTTAAAATTAGGTAGTATGATAGCTCACTTCATTTTTGGTTTTTCTGAAAGTGCTTGCTTTTGTAGGTAGTTGTTGAATTAGGTTTTCATGAGCAGGGATGATTGCTGGAAGTGTCTATTTGGCTGTCTTGCTCCACCCTCTCCTCATAGAAGTATTTGGATTCCAAGAGTAATTAGAAACTTGTGGCTTCATGGCAAATTCAACAAATGAGACGTTCAAGGAAGCAATTTAATATATTTGATCTATCATGATAAAATATTATATTCTGCAAATATAAACAGGCTCTTCTAAGTATATTGTTAAATTATTATGTTATTAAATTTGTATCTCTGTTCTTTACATCATTTTATGTGTGTATGTATATATAAATATAAACATTTGTGTTTTTTTCATATATGTGTTTTTTAAATAGTCCTTTTACGAGTACATAAATGTTTTTTTCCTGTTAGATACTTAACATAATACATTATAGGTAGAGTATCAACATTTGTACCTTTTCTAAATCAAATTTAATGGGTATCTAACACTACTTCTTAATATTTGAAAAATAAAAAAAGAAAAATGATTCATAATTCTATGGTTGAAATATAATCACTATTAATATTTTATGTATGTATGTATGTATGTATATATATATGTATTTTGAGACAGAGTCTTATTTGTCACCCTCGGTAGAATGCCATAGTGTCACAGCTCACAGTAACCTCCAACTCTTGGGCTCAAGTGAACCTCTTGCCTCAGCCTCCCAAATGGCTGGAACTATAGGTAGCTGCCACAATGCTTGGCTATTTTTAGAGATAAGGTCTTGCTCTCGCAGGCTGGTCTCAAACTCTGTGAACTCAACTGATCCACGGCCTCGGCCTCACAGAGTGCCAGGATATAGGCATGAGCCATTGTGCCTGGCATCACTATTAATATTTTAATACTTTTTTTTTTTTTGAGACAGTCTCACTTTATTCCCCTTGGTAGAGTGCTGTGAAATCACAGCTCACAGCAACCTTAAACTTTTGGCCTCAAGTGATTCTTTTGCCCAGCCTCCCAAGTAGCTGGGATTATAGGTGCCTGCCATAACACCTGGCTATTTTTAGAGACGTGATCTTGCTCTGGTTCAGGCTGGTCTCAAACTTGTGAGCTCAGGCAATCCTTCTGCCTTGGCTCCCCAGAGTGCTAGGATTACAAGTGTGTGCCACCATGCCTGGCCTTAATACTTTAATTTCAATATTTTTTTTTTGCTTATGCAACTTTAAAATGTTTCCTGGTCACATTAGACCTTATGTCAGTTATTGCTTATAGACTTGTTTTGTGTATTTTACAGTGTGTTGGGATTATATGCAAGAGTTGCAGGTGTTGCAGTGGGTATATGGGAGTGGGAGGCAGAGAGTCTACATGAGCCAGAAAAGTTTCTGTTTTATCTGTTTTATGTGTTGGAGTTCCCATAAAATACTGGTGTCATGGCTCACACCCGTAATCCTAGAAATCTGGGAGGCCAAACCTGGTGGATTGCTTTAGTTCAGGAGTTTGAGACCAGCCTGAGCAAGATCAAGACCCTGTCTCTACTAAAAATAGAAAAATTAGCCAGGAGTTGAGATAGTCTCCTATAGTCTCAGCTACTCAGGAGGCTGAGGCAAGAGAGTTTGCAGTTGCTGTGAGCTATGATGCCATGACTCTCTACCAAGGGCAACAGAGTGAAACTCTGTCTCAAAAAAAAAAAAAAAAGGAAAAATCAGGTTCTGTTGTTTCTTTAAGTACGATACAAATGTCACTGGTCTTAAGTTTGTGGGATTTTTCTTTTTTTATTAAATCATAGCTGTGTACATTAAGGCAATCATGGGATACAATGTGCTGATTTTCTTTACAATTTGAAATATTTTTATCAAACTGGTTAACATAGCCTTCACAGCATTTTCCTAGTTATTGTGTTAAGACATTTATATTCTACACCTAGTAAATTTCACATATACCCTCATAAGATATACCATAGGTGTGGTCCCACCACTTACACTCCCTCCAGCCATGCTCCCCTCTCATTTTTTTTTTTTATTAAATCATAGTTGTGTACATTAATGCAGTCATGGGGTACAATGTGCTGGTTTTATATACAATTTGAAGTATTTTCATCAAACTGGTTAACATAGCCTTCATGGCATTTTCTTAGTTATTGTGTTAAGACATTTATATTCTACATTTAGTAAATTTCACATGTACCCTTGTAAGATGCACCATAGGTGTGGTACTACCAATTATCCTTCCTTC
>CAUYQV010169122.1:0-18155 GCA_963574575.1 Galagoides demidoff
AACCAAGAAATGGCCGGGCGTTGTGGCCGGCACCTGTGGCCCCAGCTACTTGGGAGGCGGAGGCAGGAGACTCACTTGAGCCCAGGAGTTGGAGGTTGCTATGAGCTGTGATGCTATGGCACTCTACCCAGGGGGATAGCTCGAGGCTCCGTCTCAAAAACAAACAAACAAACAAAAAAAAAACAATATATCTGTAAGAAATGATCAGAGACAGACAAGTAATTCGTAGAAGAATAACAAATAATCAGTAAACATTTTTTAGTTTATCATTAAGTAATGAAAGAAGGTGAAATTAATATCCATCTCTAATCTAGCACATTGGGAAATATGTAAGTATATATAACCTAATCATATTAAGGATGTCTACATATCAGTAGATATAAAAAGACTAGAAAAACACTCACCAAAATCCTAGTGAATTACTTCTGGGTACTAAGATTAGCAGTGATTTTTCTTTTCTTCCAGGTGTTTATAGCTTCCTAACCTCTATAATGAACATACGTTACTTTTGTTTTATATGTTGGTGAGAATGGGAAACTCACGAGCTGTCTTGTCAAAATGCAAAACGCAGAACGTGAGGCAATATATAAAACATTTTATATCACTGAAGTGTATCCATGTTACGTGCAGGAGAAGTCATGAAAAGAGACACACCATGCAATGCTTTGAGTAGGAATCTCTGGGTTTTGGAAATGGGTGCTTTTTGTTTTCTTCTTTAATTTTCTCTACATTTTCTAAGTAGAAATAATGCAAATGTATTACCATTACAATAAAAATAATAATGCAAATGTATTACTATTACAATAAAAAATAAAGTTTGTTCCACACTTATTACGACTATGGGATTCTTTAGACCTACTCACCACCCTCCATCCCTGTGCTCATAGATCCAAGGGCACACGTGCCACCTACAGGCCGGGACTCATGTCCTTGGGGCATATCAGGGAACAAGAAGCAAATGGCCTTTTGCTAAGAACTTGCTTCCCAGTCACAGCCTTAGCATCTCAGTTGTGAAATTCCTTCCTTTGAGAACCTCCTAAACCTCCTTCCTCCCATGCTGGTCCTTCAGACCTCAGCTAAGACATTCTCAAGGGTTCAAAGAACGCACCTGCTTCCATGGTGGAGCAGTCAGTGGAAAGAGTCAACCTCGGCTCAGCCAGTACAGACTGAGAACGTCTACTCAATGACCCGAATGCCGACTCTCTTCCAAAAATGCTGTGGCATGAACGTGGCAGAACCCCATTGTTGTCTTGGGTGTTTGGATGAATTGGGAAAACAAACAGATGAATAAAAATTACTGAAAAGCTTTAAAATAACAAAATCTAGAACAGGAGGGGAGGGTGTGTTTCTAGATTTGAAGAAGGGGATTCAATTGTAACACTGAAAGAATCAACGAGCTGATTCAAGCACTTGTTTTATAAAGACTATTTCCTGCTACCATTCAAAGCTGTGGCAAAAATAATAATATATTATTTCAAATTATTTTGAGTCCCTGCATTCGTAACTGACAGGGAAGGGAGGGAAAGGGGGTATCTTTTGTTAACTAAGAAATTACCTTTCTTCTATAAATTCTCAGAGAAATCAGAAGACAGAATGGCGAACTGAGTAATCCTGATTGGCACAGAAACCTTTGAGTCACTTTGTAAAATTACTTCTTTTTTTCTGCCAAAGGGGGGAACAAATCTACTTCTGAATGAATGAGTAGGTAATTGAAAATATGATAGGATGACAGAAGACAATAAAAATAAATGTTATTAAAAAAGGCCAAAGATCATCTCCAACTTGTACATAAATAATGAAGCTACATGAGGTGAGTTGTGAGAAGAAAGTCTCTCTTCTTCTTCTGGGCACATTGACAAGGTAGCTTGGAGCTCATGGTGACGGGGGAAGAGCAAGTTGACGAAAGCCCAAATAGACGAGGCCCAGACCTAATTAGTTTTCCAGCATGGAGACTAATTAGTGAGGCTGTCCCTTAATAAACAGATGACATGTTTTAGTGGCCGTGCAAAACCAGGAGGCCCAAAGTGTTGACAGGAATAAGTGGAATGTACCCATTCAAGAAAGGGATTAGCAGGTTTTTTGAATACCTGCCACATGCCAAGCTCTGGCCTGGAGACTTCTTTTTTTTTTTTAAATCATGGTATTACTTCATCCAATCCTCTGAAGGCCGCTTTAATAGTTCCCATTTTACAAACAACACATATATGAAAAAAATGCTCAACATCACTAATCATCAGGGGTATGTAAATCAAAACCACACTGAGGCATCACCTCCTTGCAGTTAGAATGACAACTAAATAACAGAAAATAACTGATGCTGGCTGAGGACGTGGGGCAAAGGGGACTCTCCCACCATGTTGGTGAGAATGTAACGTGGTGGGGCCATGATGGAAAACAGTCTAGCACTTTCTCCAAAAAACAAAACATAGAACTACCATCTCATCAGGCCATCCTGGGTATATATACAGAGGAGAGGCGAATTCGTGTATCAAACACCAATGTTTATTGCAGCACTATGCGCAGTGGCAAAAATACGAAATCAGCACTATCGACAGATGAATGGGTAAAGGGAATGTGGTGTGTTTACAGGATGGACCACCACTCAGTCATAAACAACGAAGTCCTCACATTCTCAGCAACACGACACGGAAGGGCATTGTCTTAGGAGAAACAAGCCAAGCACAGAAGACAAACATTCTATGTTCTCCCTCAAGTAGTTCTCATGGAGGCAGAAAGTGGAACAGGGGTCACCAGAGGCTGGGAAGGGTGTGCAGGGAGTGGCCGCAGGGATAGAGAAAGACAGTTAGTAGCTAAGAACAGACAGCTAGATGGAAGAAATAAGTTCTAGGGTTCAAATAGCACAGTCAGGTGACTATCGTTAACAGCGATATATTATATATTTTAAAATAGCTAGAAGAAAAAATAGGAAATATTCCCAGCACACAAAAATGATGAATGCCCAAGGTGATGGGCTCCCTAAGTGCTCTAGCTTGATCACTGCGCATTCTATGCATGTTTCCAAGTATCACATGTGCTCTAGTGTGAACTAACGTAATGTATTAATAAAAAAACGTTTTCTGTATGGGCGGTGCCTGTGGCTCAAAGGAGTAGGGCGCTAGCCCCATATGCCCGGGGTGGCAGGTTCAAACCCAGCCCCAGCCAAAAACTGCAAAAAAAAAAAAAAAGTTTTCTGTAGAGAAACTAAGGTTCAAAGACATGTAAAAAAGTAACAAGTCTTTCTTGGTAGTGCCAGCTGAATCAGGGGAGCTTTTGTGAGACCCATATCCAGGTGCAAAGAGCCTGACACACATCTTTTCCTCTCAATAATACCTTTACTTAAGAAATACGTAGTTGAATTTTTGAAAATAGGCCCCTTTGTGAGGAAAAGAAGTTGTAATAACATGGATCTTGGGTAGATGGAATAGGATGATATTTGGATATGTGTTTAATTTGGGCTTTAAAGAAGGAAAAAAGTGCCAAGTGTTGGGGCTCATGCTTGTAATCCCAGCACTCTGAGAAGCCAAGGCAGGCGGATCACTTGCGCTCACGAGTTCGAGACCAGCCTGAGCAAGAGCAAGACCCCATCTCTAAAGATAGCCAGGCACTGTGGCAGGTGCCTATAATCCCAGCTACTCGGGAGGCTGAGACAAGAAAATTGCTTAAGCCCAAGAGTGTGAGGTTGCTGTGAGCCAAAATGTCACGGTACTCTACTGGGGGGCAACAAAGTGAGACTCTGTCTCAAAAAAAAAAAGGGAATTAATTTTGTTGGTCCCCAAATAGGTTGATACTACTACAGGTCCAGCTGACATTCGCAATCTCACTGTCCTTGCCAGCAGCACAACAGTCATTGTTAGTTACTGCTATTATTTGGCTTCAGAGAAGTAAAGTAACTTTGCTAAGGTTGCACAGCTCCAAAGGGGCAGGAATGGGTTTGACCCCAGGGGGGTGTGTAGGAGTGAAGAGATGGACGTGGATCCCAGGACATCCTGGGAAAGCATAGATGAGAGGCAGTGTCCAGGGCATACTTAGGAAATACTCCCATCTTACTAATGAGTTAACAAAGATCCAAAGAGGTACCATCATTTGCCAAATACAAAAACGTATGAAATTAAAGAGATGATGTCTGAGAAAGTGCCCAAGGCAGCGCTGGCTCTCTGGGAGTTTAATAAATGTCAGTGCTTTCCTCCTTCCTGAAGTCCCTCAGTACACAGCAGAGTCGGGGCTGAAATCCAAGTCAAACCAGGAGGAAATCCTCCTTGGACCACACGGTGTGGATGGCGGTGGTTTATTCTGAGACTGTGCACAGGACCGTGCTACCAGGTCCTGCACTGGGCCATGCCCCCCAAGACACTACCGTGAGATTTCAGGATAGAAGAGCTGGTGGGAGGGGCAGGTAATAGGGAATAAGCATGGGTGAAAGCATAAGGTTCTTACCAAGTGGGCCAAGGCCGTGAAAATAGGGCCTTCCCAGTAGAGGGACAGCCTGGGCAAGGAGTTCAACTGAGTTGGAGTCTGGTGTACAAAACAAAGCGGAGGTTGGGGGGGGGGGTCTGGAAACAGGCAAGAGTCAGGCCCTGGAAAGCCTGGATGCCAGACCAGAGGCCCTGGGCTCATCCCCATCCTGGATTCTGGGGGGGCCATCAAAATTCCTAAAGTGTAGGAAACTTCACTTAAGATGTGTAGATGTGCATCTCAAACTTAATTTTATTTATTAGTTTTTTTATTTTTTTTAAGACAGAGTCTTAACTTTGTAGCCCTTGGTAGAGTGCTGTGGTGTCACGGCTCACAGCAACCTCAAACTCTTGGACTCAAGTGATTCTCTTGCTTCAGCCTCCCTAGTAGCTGGGACTATAGGTGCCCACCACAACACCTGGCTATTTTTATGAGACCAGGTCTTGCTCTTGCTCAGGCTGGTCTCAAACTCCTGAGCTCAAGCAATCCACCTGCCTCAGCCTCCCAGTATGCTAGGATTACAGGCGTGAGCCGCTGTGCCTGGTCATATTCTAAACTTTAGAATCTAAAGAGTCACTGAGAAAACATCCCTGTACATCGTAGCCCATCTCCACCCACAAAGCTCACCTCCTACAGTAGTATTCAGGTTTCCCTATAATCATCTCCCACATGTATTGCCATCTGTCTGTGTGACAACAGAATAGGGCAGAAGAAATGGTATGTCACTTCTAAGATTAAGTTATAACCCCCCCTCACCTTCCACCTCTGTCTCCCCTTCTTTCTTTCTTTTCTTTTTTGCAGATTTTGGCCAGGGCTGGGTTTGAACCCACTACCTCCAGTATATGGGGCCGGCGCCCTACTCCTTGAGCCACAGGTACCACCAGTCTCCCTTCCTTTAGAATCACTTGCTGCCATATTCTGAGCAGACCTACAAGAGCCCCACACCCTGGAGAGGAACCCAAACCTCCCAGCAACCTCAGGAGTGAGCGTGGAAGCAGCTCCTCCAGCCCAGTCAAGCTTTCAGATGACGCAGCCCCAGCTGACATTGAACCTGAGAGCCCTTATTCAAGGAGAAGCACCTGGCTGAGCCGCTCTTAGACCCCTGACCCTCAGGAGCGCTGTGAAATGATAAAGGAGTGCTGTTTCAGGTCATCATGTTACCTGCTAATTTGCTACCCGATGGACAATGAGCACACTGTTGTGTTGGCAAAGCAGCAGGTTCAGACGGATGGAATGATTGAGGCAAGACCACACGGCTTAGTAAATGTCAGACGCTGGTTTTGCTCTTCGGTCCGTTTGATTTCAAATCCTCGCTTTCCCCTATGTCCTGTTGCTTCTACAATTTTCCTTTGAAATAGATCAGAGATCAACTGCTAAACACAATCATTAGCGATTTCCTGGGCTCCTGCTAGGTGCCAGGGCCCCAGATAGGCAGTGGCTACCTTTGTAGTATCCACAATGAATTAAACATCACCCTGGCTTCATTTTTTCTTATTAGAAAAATGCACATATGGAAACTAACTATAATAAAAGCTGATGACATATAATATAGGTAAGAGCTAAACCCAGCGTTCTAAGACAAGAATGCAAAAGTAGCAATTGACTCCATAGGAGGAAAGACCTACGGGAGGTTCCGGCAGGTAGACAGATTTGAATCTGGGCCAAGCAGAAAGGGATGGGTGTGGAAGGAATGATGTTCCAGAGCAGAGGAAACCATAGGGATGAAGAAATCATCATACGGAACTGCTCACTGTATCTGAGACATCAGTAGTGTTTTTAATTGCAATAGAAAGAGCAGACACAAATGCTTCCAAAGCTGGAAGGATCCGACCCGTGCCCGCAGATAGGCATTCACATCTGAACACTCACGCAGACTTCTGCATGGCTAGACGTGGCTTAGATCATCCCATTAGTGATTCAGCATTTTCATTCCTGTGGCATACTATTATTGTCACAATGGAACTGGAGGCACTTTGCGAGCCACTTTTATATGCATTATTTCATTCAATGTTCATAATTTGTTAATCCCCAGTTCACAGATAAGAAGATTCAAGGCTACAGAAGTTAAGTAATTTGCAAGAGGCTTCCCCACCACGGACGACTGGGCCGGGTTTTCCGAGGCCTCTGCAGGTTTTGTATATACTTTGTCCCTCTAGGTCACTGCAGTAGCTTCCTAACCAGCTTCTTCACTGGCCTTACCTTCTTTTCCCACATAGTGCAGAGTAGTTCTCAGAAAACCTACATCAGATGATGCCATGTTTTTCCTCAAACCTTCCAGCATAGTATTTTGGAATGAAATCCAAATGACCTCCCCTAGCTCATGGGAGCCTGTGTGCTTTGGGTCCCGGCCACCTCTCTGATCTCACTCACACTGCTTGAGTTGCCCTGGTCTGGGCTGCTCCCTTTCGGGTATCCACTTTCTCTCTCCCCACATCCACACCTCTGCTTAAAAAGCAGCTAATGCAAAGTCCTCCCCCAACATCCGATCATCAGATCACCCCCCAAGGCCCAGCACTCCAGGCCCTCTCTGTCCACTTACATGGCCTTGTTAGTCTCCATTGCACTGTCCCCCTGACATCATCATATCCTTTTATTCCTCAACTAGATTATCATCTGTGAGGTTCATAAGGGCAGCAAGCTTTGCCTGAATTGTTCGCTGCTATTTAGGGTGACTGGTTTGTCCCAATTTGCCTGGGGCTTACCTTGCCTAACTTAGCATCAGAAATCTCATATCAGGGAGCCCCCCCACCCCCATTCTGAACAAATCAGGACAGTCGGTCAATTTTCCACTGCTCCCCTCTCAAATGGTGGGTGCAAGGCCTTGACTTCTGTGCAGTCCAGCCCCTTACACCATCACAAATGATACCCATTGGAGACAGAACAAGGACATAATAATTATCATCTAGTTACCTCTTCTGGTAACCTTTAAGCTTTCTAATCAAAATTCATAGCTCTCTCCCCTTGGCTCCCACCTGATGCTATTACCGTGTTTCTCCGAAAATAAGACACTGTTTTGTGTTTATTTTTTTTCAAGGAGACACACTAGGGCTTATTTTCAGAGGATGTCTTATTTTTATTAAGTATAATAAACAATCTACATTTATTCAAATACAGTTAAGTCATCTTCTTCTGGAACCTGACAGGAGGAGCCGACCTTGTTGGTAGGGCTGGTACTAGTGATTTGTGAACTCCTTTCCCCTAGCCATTTGCACGTGCACAATAGGATGCCTGCGACCACGGTTACCACACACACACCCACGCAAGTGGGAACAGATGGGAGAAAGGAGCTGTGACCAGTAAAAGGTATTCCAGTCTTCCTTACTGCTCCACAACAAAATGCATAGCCACGCCCATCACTAGGTCTTATTATCAGGGTAGGGCTTATATTTAACAAATGCATAGAAATCCTGCTAGGGCTTAATTTTTGAGTAGGTCTTATTTTCAGGAAACACAGTAATACTTTCATTTTATTAGTAGTTTACATTCTGGTCAGTTCTACTCATCTCCTGGCCATTCACCAAGACTGTACCTTCTGGAAGAAAGGAGCTATATTTGGTGCTGCTCAAATACTTTGTGCATATAAATGTTTGTTGAATGAAATATTTGCATAAACCTGGAGGAAGACTCCAGAATGAAGCTTTCATAATGAAAGTCATCATTCTCCACTAATAAAATGGCTAATATGAGTCCAGCTGGCAGAGGAGATGTGCTTCCGGAGTGCTGCGGATACTTCAACACAAAAGCAGTGGGTGAGGCTGAGGGCTGAACAGTGTGTGGGAGTACCTGCACCATGTGTGCTGAAGTTGGGGGGCAGGTAATGGGGAGAGGGAGAAGGCAAAAGCCTCAGAAGCAGAAGCACAAGAACAGGTAGGTGTCATGGAAGCAAAATGAAGATTGAGTAAATAATTCAAGATGGTTAAGGGTGTTTATTGAAGCGTTGCGTATAAGACCAAAAATATCTAAAAGGAGAAGATATGTCTTAACACAGAAATGTGTTCATCACATACTATAAATGGAAAAAAGCAGGTGATAAAACATATTGTGCAGTGTGATACTGACATTGTGGTTATGATCACAGGTTCTGGAACTGAGCTGAAACCCCCACTCTACCCCTTACTAGCTGTATGATCTTAAGCAAGGCACTGACTTTCTGAGTGTCAGTTTCTGCATCTGTACAATGAGAGTAATAATAGTATCCTTTCACAGGACATAGGATTAACTGACTCGATACAGGTAAAAATACTACATATTGTGATGTCATTATCACTGCATGGGCCTCCACAAAGAGAATACAGTCATGGGCCTCATAACAATGTTCCAGTCTGGCTGGGCGCTCATAGCTCAGTGAGTAGGGTGCCGGCCACGTACACTGAGGCTGGCGGGTTTGAACTCAGCCCAGGCCAGCTAAAAAGCAATGACAGCTGCAACCAGAAAATAGCCAGGTGCCTGTAGTCCCAGTTACTTGGGAGGCTGAGGCAAGAGAATCGCTTAAGCCCAGGAGTTTGTGGTTGCTGTGATCTGTGACACCACAGCACTCAACCCAGGGCGACATAGTGAGACTCTATCTAAAAAAAAAACAAACAAAAAAAACCCCAAAACAATGTTTCAGTCAATGAGGGATTTCATCATAGTGAGAGGCTGGCTATATCACAGGTCTAGGTGCATAGCAGGCTACACCATCCAGGCTTGTATGAGCACACTCTGTTACACAACTGTGAAATCGCCTAACAATGTGTTTCTCAGGACATGTCCCGTCACTAAGCAACAGGTGACTTTCTATGTGTGTACACATTCATGTGTAGAAAACAGAATGTAAAAATGTTGATGGTGATAGAATTATAGGTAATTTAAATTTTCTCCTTCTGCTCACCTATAGGTTCTAATTTTCTCAAATAAAAGTGTATTAACAGTATTTATTTTTATAAAAACAAAAATAAATTTGAGAAGCCAAAAGAAAAAGTAACTGAGATGGATATTAGGATTATGGAGTGAAACAAAAGAGCCAGAACTGAGACCAGGGGGAAATAATGAGAGAAGGCAAGAGGGAGAGAAAGTCAAGGCCAGGACCCCAATCACCTGTGCCTGGCTTCTCTGTCGTAACAGTGGGATGGTCCAGCACAGTGAAGAGGCAAATCAGTCATAGTTGTCTAACTGGAATACTATCTCAAAAACATTAAGACCACAGGTTGGGCACTGGATTAACAATCGTTTTTAAAATTGTAGGTTAAATTTTTTTAAGTTCTTTTCTTTAAAAGAGTACCTAAAATTTGAAACTTCTTTTTATTTGAATCTCTTTAGAAATACTACTAGGCATTGAGTAGTTGAGTTGAGGCATGTAATTCTTTTAAAGGAAACCTTTGTTCATTATTATTATGTATTTTCAGATTAATGTGAGGGTCCATACAATTAGGCTACACCATTTGCATTTATAAGGTAAAGTCCAAGTTGCAGTTGTGTCTTCCACCCAGGAACTGTGTCGTATTACATATGAATTGTACACAGAGGGTGAGAACTTAGACAACACCCTTTCCCCTCCCCCTTCTTGAATTTATTTGAATTTTCTCTCATTTGATTACATAGTTGTCAATCTACTCATTTCAACTTAGTGTGGAGCACATGTGATGCTTTTTTTTCCATTCTTGGGATATTTTAATTAGGAGAGTGTTCTATAAATCCTTCCAGGTTTTTACAAAAAATACAAAAATCTCAATATTTTTATGATTTAATAGCATTCCATGGTCTACATATGCTGCAGGTTATTAATCCATTCATGGGTTGAAGGGCACCTGGGTTGTTTCCACATCCTTGCTATTGTAAATTGAGCCGCTATAAAAATTTAAGTGCGAATGTCCTTATGAAAATTATGTTTTTCTTTTGGGTTGATATCTAGTAATGGGATTGCAGGATCAAATGGAAGGTTTACTTTTAGTTATTTGGGGACACTCCATACTTCTTTCCATAAAGACTGTCCTAGTCTGCAGCCAACACTACAGGAGTGTTCCCTTCTCTCTGCACCCATGTCAGCATCTGCAGCTTCGGGACCTCGTGATGAGGGCCATTCTCACTGGGATCGGGTGATTTCCCAAAGTGGTTTTGGTCTGCATTTCTCTGATAATTAGAGACAATGAACATTTTTCATGTGTTAACCATTTATCTGTCCTCATGAGAAAAGATTCTGTTCATGTGTCTTGCCCAGTTTTTCATGTGGTTGTTTGCTCTTTTCTTGTTGATTTGCTTGAGTTCTTTGTAGATTCTGGTTCTTAGCCCTTAGTCAGATTTGTAGCATGCAAATATCTTCACCTATTCTGAAGGTTGTCTCTTTGTTTCTGTTGTGCAGAAACTTTTAAATTGATCAGGTTCCATTTATTTATTTTTATTGTTGCCATGATTGCTAGTGGGTTCTTCTTCATAAATTCTTTTCCCAAGCCAGTAAGATTCAGAGGTTTTCCCCACACTTTCTTCTAGAGCTTTTATAGTTTCATGTCTTAGATATAAATCTTTTATTTCCTGTGAGTTAATTTTTGTAAGAAGGGAGAGATTCTGGTCCATTTCAGCTCTCCCAGCACCATTTATTAAATAGGGGTTCTTTTCCCTGATGTATGCTTTTGTTTGCTTTATCAAAGAACAGATGGCAATACAAGGCTGGTTTCATCTCTAGGTTCTCTGTTGTCTTCCATAGACCTATGTCTCTATTTTTATGCCAACACCATGCTGTTTTGATCACTATAGAATTAGAGTACAACCTGAAGTCTGGTAATGTGATGCCTCCACATTTGTTCTTATTTTGTAGAATTTCATTTGTGTTTTTTTCTGGTTCCATATGAACCATAGAACTATTTTTTCAATATCTTCAAAGTATGATGTTGCATTATGCATTAATGAGCATTGCATAGACATTTTGACGAGGTTGATTCTTCCCAACCATGATCATGGTATGCTCTTCCATTTGTTAAAATCCTTTGCTATTTCTTTTCTCAGAGTTTCATAGTTCTCTCTGTGGAGCTATTTCACATCCTTTGTTTAATATATTTCCTGGTTCTTTGATGCTACTGTGAAGGGTACTGTATCTTTGATTTGATTCTCAGCTTGCCTATTTTTGATGTATATGAAGACTACTGATTTGTGAATGCTGATTCTATATCCTGAGATGCCTCTATACTTCTTGATCACTTCCACGAGTCTTATGGTTGAATCTTTTGTATTTTCTAAGTATAAGCTCATATCATCAGCAAAGAGTGATAATGTCACCTCCTCTATCCCCATTTGGATTCCCTTGATACCTTCTCTTGCCTGATTGCATTGGCTAGGACTTCCAGTACTCTGGTGAATAATAGTGGCAATCATGGACATCTTTGTCTGGTTCCAGTTTTAAGCAAAAATGATTTCAGATTTTTTTCTCCATTCTGTATGATATTGGTTATGGCTTAAAAAATGCCTCATCTGTGTCTCTCGCCTTAAGTGTTCTTATCAAAAATATTGTTGAATTTGTCAAATGCATCTTTTTTTACATCTTTTGAGAGGATCATATGGTCTTTGCTTTTACTTCTATTTGTGTGGTAAATTTGTTTATCAATTTGTGTATATTGAAAGAGCCTTGCATCCCTGGGATGAAGCCTACCCGGTCATGATGATTTTTTTTTTTTTTTAATGTGTAGCTAAATTACGTTTGCTAAGACTTTATTGAGTATTTTGAGGTCAATATTCATTAATGATATTGGTCTGTAGTTTTCTTTTTCTGTTGTGTCCTTTCTTGGTTTTGGTATCAGGGTGATATTTGCTTTGTAGAAAGAACTGGGGAGGATTTGTTCCTTTTCAGTGTTTCAGAAAAGATTTTCCAATACAGGTACAAGCTCTTCTTTGAAGGTTTGGAAGAATTCTGGTGTGAAGTCATCTGGTCCAGGACTTATTTTGTCGGAAGGCTTTTTTTTTTTTAATTGTTGTTACAATTAAAGGAAATATTTTAGAGCTATATCTTTGCTTTACTAATTTCATTTACAGAATAAAAGGTCAATTGCAGAGCTGATTTTCTGCCAAGATAGTAGCTACTGAGAACTTTGAGCAAAGTTGACAGCTGATGTTACCGAAACACAATGATCTCATTTCATTGAGGTCTGATTAGAAGAACTCCAGAGAGAAGGGGTTGGCTTCAACTATTGTGAATGTATTTATTTTTTATAAAACAAATATGCATATAAAAATATAAGGAAGCTAAGTACAACAAGGCATCCTGAAACAGAAAAAGAATCCTAGTGGAAAACTAGTAAAATCCAATTAAAGTCTATAGTTTAGCTTAGACAAACACACCAGAGTTATATCAGATGTCAACATTAGGATAAACCAGGTGAATTATATACGATATTATGTATTTCTCTGTGCTATCTTTATAACATTCCTATGAATCCAAAACAATCCAAAATTGAAAGTTTATTCTGTCTCCTGAGCAAGCAGATCAATCCCTCTGCATCTTGTATAGTGGCTGGCACATAAGAGACACTGTTTAGTGAATGAATAAATAAATGATAGAAAAAACTTTTCATCTTTCTGTCCACACCATATCATGTGACATTATCTCCTTGAGCCTAATTTCTTTGTTTTTTCCTTCTCCCATTATCTACTATCTGTTACACACTATTTGCATACAACACACTTATACTTATGATCAGTTATTTACAACCATCTGTCTCTATCTCTCTGCACTCTCCAACTAAACTATGAGTTTATAGGATGTTTATTAATAATTACTCAACATGAACACGGTACCTATTACATTCTAAATTTTGTGCCAAGAAACAAAGAGAATACCACCTCATTTATTTATCATAACCATACTCTGCAATGGTGTTATTATTATCATCATCTCATTTTATAGATGAGGAATTTGAAGCTCAGTTAATTTATTTGTTCAAGGTCACACATCTAGAAGGTGGCAGACCTTGAATTTAAATTTACATCAGAGTTCACATTCTAAACCACCACACTAAGGAACTGTTTTTTACTCAAATTTTCAACCCCTATTGCACAGAGATTTTCTTTTTATATACAATATGTATTCAATAAAGTTCTATACTTCTAGAAATGAAACAAAATACCTTCCAAGTTAACAAAAAGTTATAAGCCATCCCATCTCTGTGTTTCCCAGCCCTTCACTAGGGCAGTCCATACAATGACTACATTCGATGATGAGGACTTAGCAATGTCTTCTGAAATGAGAAGTATGGAGTCCTCCTTCCTTTGCAACTTAGCCAGCTGTGAGTGTTTTGACACATTGCCTGAGCCTGGCAAGCTTCCTTTGTCAGTCCCCAGGCCGGCTCTGAGTCCAACAAGGATAATTTCTGGATATCATGTTGTACTTAGCTTCCTTATATTTTTATATGCATATTTGTTTGTTAAAAATTAAATACATTCACAATAGTTCAAGCCAATCCCTTCTCCCTGGAGTTCTTCTGATCAGACCTGAATGAAATGAGATCAGCCTATAGGCTTTTGTCTCAGAAAGGATGTAACTGGGCCTACTGGATGGAAGTAAGACTGGGTTGACCTTAGGCTTAATATATGGAGGATTTCTGGCATTTCCCTGTTATAGCCATAGTGATTAACATTAGCAGACATATTTACTGTGTGCTGAGCTCTATTTTAAGTACCTCATATGGGTTCATTTATTGGGTCCTCATAATAACATAATGAGGTAGGTACTAGCATCATCCCAATTTCTTAACTAAAGAAACTGAAGCACAGAGAACTTAGGTAACATGTCTACAGTGTGTGGCTCCAGAGCCCAGGCTCTTAAGCAATATTTCACAGTGTCCTTTCAAAGAAATTGGACTGCTTTGTGGGGTACTAAGGTTTCTATGACTGCATCTATTCTAATAGTTTTAATATTGCGGACCTTGTAGAGACTATTCCTACACTGTCTGGGTTCCCATATCCCTTCCTTCAGATCTTGGTAATAGCAGTGATGACCACCTCTAAGTTACATCTGTTAAAGTACCTATCTCATTATCTGCAACTGTGAGTTCTCCAGTGCAGGGAATGGAATTAGGTTTGTGTCTTTAATGCCTTTCCCAAGGTCTGATACATAGTAGGTTTGCAAGAAAAATGTCCTATCTTTGTTGTTTATCTCACCAGGCTCAACAACAGGGGTCCATGAAGGCAGTTAAGGAGAATGGACTTTGTTCTGGAATCTCTCCGAGCCAGAGACGTTTTGCTCTCTGGAACCCACTTGGCAGACACGATGACATCATCAGCTGCCTTCTGAGTCTTGAAGGTCAGATGCCATGGCTCCTGGCAAGCTTCCCTTGTCAGTCCCTGGGCCAGCTCTGAGTCCAACAAGGACAATCTTTAAGAGTCTGATAAATCAAATTACAATGACCCAAGCACGCTCAGTCAGTTGAATCCCTTGAATAGCTAAAGCCACTAATACATCTTTTGGAGGGGACACATTGGCTTGTGCAATGGGACAGATAATAGACCTATTTAAAGACAGCATTGAATAAGAGCAAGAACAAGTCTTTACAATTTCGATTATCTTTGGATAATTCTTCCTAATTTAAAAAAGAATTTATGAAACAGAATTTGAACAGAAATGAGATTTATAAGGGATGGTTCAGATAATTATAAAAAAAAAATCAAAAAACCCATTGAGAATTCTACAGGCATCAGGAGGTGGACAGAACTGTTCTTTTTTTGTAAGAAAAACTTTCAAGAGGAGAGTTTGAAAGTCTGGACAAGACTGACATGTAAAAAGTTCTTCAAGGAACAGGTGGAGATAGAGCTCAGAAGGCTTCAGAGTTCTGAAGACCTAATGCAGATTTCTGGGCCCCTTAGTTAGCTATAAGATTTATGAACCTCAGTTTGTTCTGCTATAAAATGAGGATAATAATGCTTTTCTCAAGGACATGAGAGAGGATTTCAGATGACGTATAGAACAAGCATGGTATGGAGCAGACTGTCGATAACTAGGAACTGGTAGTATCACGTGCACAGAGTAATTGATGAGAAAGTGTAAGCTTTTAACTGTGCAGAGCTAGTGCTAGGATGCTGTAAGTAGGATTCCTATGTGGATGGGGAATTGGATTACTTGACTACTCAGGTACCAGATCCTTTGATTCTGTACCATTTCCTGCTAAATCATTGTTTCTTCTTCTTCTTCTTCTTTTTTTTTTTTTTATTTGAGACAGGGTCTCACTATGTTGCCCTTGGTAGAGTGTCATGGCGTCACAGCTCATAGCAACCTCCAACTCTTTGGCTTAAACGATTCTCTTGCCTTGTCCTCCCAAGTAGCTGGGACTACAGGCGCCTGCTATAACACCCGGCTATTTTTGCTGTTACTGCTGTCATTGTTGGTTAGCTGGTCCAGGCCAGGTTCCAACCTGCCAGCCCCAGTGTATGTGTCTAGCGCCCTAATCATTGAGCTATGGGCACCAAGCCCTAAATCATTGTTTCAAGCATAGTTCCCACTGACCTCTCTACACACCCACAGAGTATTCAGGTCTCTGATCAAACACTTGTCCCCCCACCTCTCCATCCACCTGATCACTAGCAGGAGCCCCTGTAATGCAAGTCTGGCTGTTGCCTGCATTAATCTACCTATCATCTACCAATTGTCCATCCACCCAACCCTCCAGAAAACCATCTCTCCCACCTGTCTTTTCTTGCTCTAGTTCCTCTCCACAGCCTCTTTTTACCTCCTCTGTTTGTGTTTCTCTTTCCAAATTCCATGGGTGCATTACCTTCTTCATACTTAACACAGACTACTTTTATTGTTCGCTCAAATAGCTAGTAAATTTTCTGAAAGCACATAGTGTCTTGAATTAATATTAATCATATTTTCATGCCTTAAAGGACCTAAAATAGTGCAATTAAAGAGAAGGGAATAATATTTGCAAAGCATTTACTTGGAAGTAAGCGCCAGGCTAGCTACTTTACATACACTAATTAGTTCATAGAAGCTTTAGGAACAACTCTGTAAGATGCTATTATTTCCACTGTAGAGGGGAGGATTCTGGATCTCTGAGGAGTTAAACATCCACAGTTACATAAAGTGGCAGGTCAGGTGTGGTTTCTCAAAGACCATGCGTTTCTACCATATCATACTTCTTCCACTGGCACTGGGAATAGCTCAGGAATCTTAACTTGCATACCGCTAACATTACCCCCAACAGGCACTGTGGAATGAGGGGCAGAAGATACGTCATCTCCTGGCCATCTTGACCTCCACTGCTCAGTAAATAGGGATTGTTTTCCTTATCGTCTCATTCTCATCCCATGAAATAGATGTCTATAGGCATTGCCTGGGAAGAGGATAGAGCCAGTATGCCAGCCTCTTTCCTGGCAGAGTCCTGCCCTGCTGTAACTGCTGGTTCTGTGGCTTAGAACAAGTTCATGATAATAATGAGGTTGGAGGAATAATTGAATGGGTGATTACATTTATTACAAGGAGGCTGAGTGAGATCTAAGCTATTCAGATTTGCTGGTGCCTTCTACAAAGTGAAAACAGGAAATCAGCAAATGAGAGTTCAGGAAACTTAATAAACCATTTGAGCTTCCTTCTCATAGCAGGAAGGCAGGGGATCCATGCGAGAGAATAAAAACCTGAGTTCCCGCTGCTGCCTGCACTATTATTATCATTCTACGTGTAAACGCAGGCCTGCCATTTGAAAAGCTCCACTCCAGAATGCACCAGGTCATCTAAACACAGACAGGAGCCTCTAGGAGTTTGCATCAGTGGTGTGAGTCCCTTAAAAGCTGAGAAGAAACATCATCTTCTTGATGGATTCATTTTTAGGCAGAGTGGCAAAGAAGAGATTGCAAGGAATTTCTCTCCCCAGGACTTGATACAGGCACTCCGAAGTATTAACCAGGGGGCCAAATGTTGAGGTCCTGTTATGAGGCAGGGACTACCAGGCAGAAACTTCCCTTGCGGAAAAAATGCATTTACATTTTCAGACCAAGAATACTCAGGAGAGATGCAAAGCCACTGAGAAGACTCCTTCCCTTCCAGTGAGGAAGCTTCCTCCGAGCCATTCACTCCCATCTTCCTCCAGTGAATCTGAGTACACAGGGCTGCACTGCTGTATTCCAGCATCACAATGGACATTGCCATAGCCGGGGGGAACCCAGTGTGGTCTTTCTCACCACTAGGACATTCCAAAATTAGGTTAGGTTCTTCAGACTCTACTGAAATACCTGGCACAGATAAGGTTTTATTCTGAGAAATCCCAAAGTAATGGCCAAGCATAATGGCTCACACCTGTAATCTCAACACTTCAGGAGACCGAGGCAGGAGGATCATTTGTGGTTGGCGGTTTGAGACCAGCCTGGAAAACATAGCATGACTCGATTTCTAGGGAAAAAATTAGCTCATTGTAGTGGTACCTGCCTGTAGTCCCAGCTACTTGGAAGGCTGAAGTGGGAGAATCACTTGAACCTGGGAGGTCAAAGTTACAATGAGCTCTAATTGGGCCACTGCAACTCCAGCCTAGAGGACTGGGGGAAATCCTATCTTGAAAGGAAGAAAGAAAGAAAAAGAGAAACAAAGAAGAAAGAAAGAAAGAAAGAAAGAGAGAAAGAGAGAAAGAAAGAAAATATTAGTGACCCTGAAAGGCAGAAGGAATAGATTATATCTACCAGATCAAGAGATCACAGCACTTGATTTTTTATGGTACATTAACTATAAGCTACTCGAGTGCATTTTATAGTGTAAT
>CAUYQV010169123.1:0-19714 GCA_963574575.1 Galagoides demidoff
ACAGGCGCCCGCCACAACGCCCGGCCATTTTTTGGTTGCAGCCATCATTGTTGTTTGGTGGGCCCGGGCTGGGGATTTGAACCCGCCACCTTAGGTGTACATGGCTGGCGCCTTAGCCGATTGAGCCACAGGCGCCGAGCCAGATAATTTCTTTTTTATAAGTAATAAGACATTGTTAACCTAACATCTAGAAGAATGGATGTGAAGGCAAACAAATGTCACACTAGCACTTACTACTATTTTAATTCTACTCATTGTATTTGTTTAACCTTTTCCTGCTCCATTCCAATGTTTTAAGATGACCCACACATTTTTATTTCTGTTGTATTTTTTCCTCTTCTCTGCTGTTAGAGCCTGTCTGATGAGTTTCCTCATGTAGTGCAAACTCTGACGAACAGATAGCACAGGTTGTATTCTTTCTGCTTCTTGCCAGCCATGCATTTTAATGTAAACAGGTGATTAATTTTTCATTGCATTCTCAGGGTTCTGCTTATAGGAAAACAATCCATCCAAAATAAATAAGACTTGAGGAGTATGCAGGTGGCAGAAAAATTGGATTGGAAAGGATGAAAAGTACAGTTAGGTCAGAAGAAAAGCTCAAGGGTGGGACTCCTGGGTAGAAGATTTTGGGAATCAACAAATTGACCTAGTTATTTCTCATGGAAAAGACTGTTAAATTTATACAAGACCATTTGTTAGGACGAGTTAGGTCCAACAGACCAATTCAAAATGGAGTTACTCATCCTGAAGTTCCAGTGCATTTGCTGAAACTAAGTTGTGTATCTGACATTTTAAGAAATCAAGGGAGAGGTAATAGCCAAATCCACAAACAGACCAGTTTTAGCCAGCATGATAAGGATGTCTCTTTTCCTTTAAACTTTATAAGGAGAGTAACTTGGAAAGAACCTGCTTTCCTCAGCATTTTCTGTCTATAAAGCCAAACTCCTGTGTTCAGATCATCAGAACATTCATTGGAAGGAAGAGCAAGATGGCAGACTACAGACAACTCCTTTGCAGCCATGAATGGTAAGAAGGGGAGAAAAGACTCCAGCCACCTTTGGCTGGTGGACTGTGCTCGGAAACATCCCTTTAGGGGGACGTGGAAGCAGCAGGAGACTTCAGGACTCCAAGAGGAGGTTGTAGGCAGTAAAGAATTAGCGCAAGGGGGAGTACTTACTTGCCAGCAGAGGCCAACTGGTTCAGTGGTGGCAGCAGTTTATAGACAGAAAAAGCCTGACCTGTGAGGGATTATTTATTTATTTATTGGACAGGGGCACTTGGAATTTTCCTTGGGAGAGCTTGAGCAAGCAAGCAAGTGATCTTGAACAGTGACTGGGGCTGGGACTGAGCCACCAGGAGGAGCAGAGCTTTCATTCTTTGGCTGGGTGGGGCACAGCCATTGTGAGGAAGCTGCCTTGTAGGTTCAGCCCTCAGGGCCCTAGTGCTAGGCCAGTTCAGGCACACCTGATAAGCTAGGTAGCCACTCACGGGGCGATTTGAGTGACACATGCTTTCCTGGGAAAGCTATTGTGTGGCTAAGGACACAGTTTGGAAAGGTCAAGGCATGTCTGTTAATCACACAGAGATCTTCAGGCTCCCAACCCTATGGGGATTGAGGGCAAAGAAAACAGGATCAGGTCTCCTTGGCAAAACAGAGGCTTCCACCCTCCGTCTTATACAACTGTACCAGCATTGTGTTTAGCATCCCATACCCAGAAGATACTTGTTGTCCAGGCAACATATGACAAGATATATATACATGTATATATTTTGTTCCTTTAAAAAATTTTTAAAATATTTTTCCCATAGCTTTTTCTTTCGCTTTCTTTTCTATTGTAATTATAATTTTTCATTGTTTCCTTCTTCAATAGTAAGGGCTCCATTTTTGCTAGTTGTTTTGCTCTTATTATTCATTTCCCCCCAATTTTATCCTGTATAGATGTTTATTTGATTGTTTTGATTTATAGTATTTTTGTTTTTCTTCTTTATTTAGTGGAGGTGGGGTCTTATGTTTGCTCAGGCTGGCAAAAAGATCCTGACTTTGAGGGACAAACCTGACCCAGACCCCCAGAAGCTGGGAATTGTGGAAGTGGGTCAAAGTACCCTACTGTGCACCACTATTACTCTTGTCTCTCTTTGTCTGTTCCTCTATTCTTTTTGTTATTATTCTCTTTTACACCCCCTTTCACTTTCCTTTTATCCTTTTTTATCTTTTCTCCCTTCTTGCTCTTCATTATTCTCTTCCTTTTGGTTCCATAGCAAAAGGACAGTTCAACATCTTACACCAGAGACAAGGTAACTTAAAGAGGAAGAGGAAGTTAAAGGAAAAAGTAGGGTAAGGAAACAGACAAAAAGACAACACTCATCAGAAAGAAACAGCAGAAAAATCCTGGCAACATGATAAACCAAAGCAGAGCAATCCCCCAAGGGATGATGAGGTAGCCACTGTAGAGGATTCCACCCATAAAGAAATGTTAGAAATGACAGAAAAGAAATTGAAAGTGTAGATGGTAAAAACAATAAAGGAAATTTCAGAGAAAGTGGAAAATAACCAAAAGGAAATCCAGAAATCAAATCAAATAAGGTATGAATAATATGAAGAATACAGAAAGGATATAGTGGAGCTTAAGGAATTGAAGCAGTTAATCAGGGAACTTAATGATGGAGTAGAAGATATCAATAACAGATTAGACTATGGAGAAGAAGAATCTTAGAGCTAGGGGATAAAACTCTTGAGCTAACACAGGCAGTTAAAAAGACAGAAAAAAAGAGAAAGCAGAATGTTCACTGAGAGAATTAAGGGCCTTCATGAAGCATTCAGACATATGAATTATAGGTATCCTAGAAGGAGAAGAAGAACACTCCAGAGAAATGGAAGCCCTCCTGGAGGATATCATAATGAAAAATTCCCAAGTTTCACCAAAGATTCTGACACACTCCTTTCAGAGGGATATTGAACCCTAGGCTGTTGCAAATAGAGCTTCTCTAAGGCACATTGTCATGAACACAACTCAATAGAGCTTCTCTAAGACACATTGTCATGAACCTGTTGAAGTCAAGATGAAAGGGAACATTCTGCAAGCAGTCAGGAGTGAGCACCAATTGACCTACAGGGGCAAATCCATCAGGGTGACAGGATTTCTCAAATGAAACTTTTTTCAAGCCAGAAGAGAATGGTCATCTACCTTTAACCTACTTAAACAAAACAATTTGTAGCCCAGAATTCTATATCTTACTGAGCTAAGCTTCAAAAATGATGGAGAAATCAAATATTCTGCTGATATGAAAACATTAAGGAAGTTACAACAAGACAAGCTTTACAGAAAATACTTAGCCCTATCCTCTGCACTCACCTTTGTACTAAACAAAGATACAATGGATGGCCAGAAAAATCAACCCTGAGAAACTAAAGGACAAATATATCTGCCACATGATGCAAAAGATAAATCTAAGCAATGGACTTTCAGAAAATAAGATGAACAGAAATCCACTACACTTAGTAATTCTCTCAATAAATGTTAATGGCTTGAATTCTCCACTGAAGAGGCATAGGCTAGCTGGTTGGATAAAAAAGCACAAGCCATCCATACGCTGCCTGCAGGAAACACATCTAGCTTCAAAGGACAAACTGAGACTCAGGGTGAAGGGTTAGAAAACAAAATCTCAGGCAAATGGGTATCAGAAGAAAGGAGGGGGTCACAATCTTATTTTCAGATAAAGTGGATTTAAAGCAACTAAAAAAGACAAAGGTGGACCCTTCGTATTGGTCAAAGGAAAAATACAACAAGAAGACATTTCAATTCTAATTACTTATGCATCCAACTTAAATGCTCCCAGATTTATGAAAAAGACCTTAATTGGTCTAAGCAGTATGATATCGTATAATACCATAATACTAGGGGACTTTAACACTCCGCTTACAGAGCTGGGCAGACTCTATAAACAGAAACTAAACAAAGATATAAGGAACTAAAATGTGACCCTAGAACAGCTGTACTTAATAGAAGTATACAGAACACACCACCCCAAAGATAAAGAATATATGTTCTTCTCATCTCCTCTCATCAGCCCATGGAAGATTCTTTTAAATAGATTATATCCTAGGACACAAGTCAAACCTCAACAAAATGAAAAGATTTGAAATTATACCTTGTATTTTCTCAGACCACAAGGCAATAAAGGTGGAACTCAATTCCAACATACATTTTGATCCCAACACAAAAGCATGGAAATTAAATAGCCTTATGGTGAATGACAGTTCGGTTAAGGAAGAGATAAATAAGTAAACCATTAATCCTTGAGCAAAATAAGTAAATCCTTAATCCTTGAGAATAACAACAATGAGGACACAAGCTAGCAAAATCTGTGGGACACTGAAAAAGCAGTCCTAAGCAGGAAATTTATCACACTAATGCCTATATTCAAAAAACAGAAAGAGACCACATCAACAATCTAATGAATCATCTTATAGAAATGGAAAAGGAAGAGCAATTGAACCCCAAACTTAGCAGAATAAAGTAACCAAAATTAAATCAGAAAGAAATAAAATTGAAAATAAAGAATCATTCAGAAAATTAATAAAATAAAAAGTTCATTCTTGGAAAAAATAAGTAAAATTGATAAACCATTGGCCATATTAACCATTGGACATAAATAGAAAAGTAAAACCTTTAATAATCTCAATCAGAAATGAAAAGGGGGAAATAACAACTGATACCATAACGATACAAAAGATTATTTCTGACTACTATCAAAAACTCTATGTCCAGAAATTTGACAATGTGGAGGAAATAGACCAATGCCTGGAATCATGCTATCTTCTTAGACTTAAACAGGAAGAAATAGATCTCTTGAACAGACCAATATCAAGCACTGAGATTACAGAAATAATAAAAAAGCTTACAACAACAACAAAAAAGCTCAGGACCAGATGGCTTTATATCAGAATTTTATCACACCTTCAAAGATGAATTTGTACCTACACTGCAGAAACTATTCCAAAACATTGAGAAGGAAGGAACCTTCCTCAACACTCTATATGAAACAAATATCACCTTGATTTCAAAACCAGGAAAGGACTCAACAAAAAAGAACTATAGACCAATTTCACTAATGAATATCAGTGCAAAAATACTCAACAAAATCTTAACTAACAGACTGCAGCTACACATTAAAAGAATTATTCATCATAATCAAGTAGGCTTCATCTAAGGAATACAAGGCTAGTTTAACATACAGAAATCTGTAAATGTAACATATAATATTGTTTGTTTGTTTGCAGTTTTTGGCCAGGGCTGGGTTTGAACCCACCACCTCCGGTATATGGGGCTGGTGCCCTACTTGAGCCACAGGTGCTGCCAATATAAAATATTAATAGAAGTGAAAACAAAGAAAATTTGACAAAATTCAACATCCTTTTCTAACAAGAACACTTAATAAAACAGGCATAAAAGTGGCACATTTCTTGAGCTGATTGAAGCCATCTATGAAAAACCCACAGCTAACATCATATTGAATGGAGTAAAAACCTTTTCCACTAAGAACTGGAACCAGACAAAGTTGTCCACTATTGCCACTGTTATTCAACATTGTGCTCAAAGTTCCAGCCAAAGCAATCAGGCAAGAGAAGGATATAAAATGTATCCAAATGGGGTCAGAGGAGGTCAAACTCTCTCTTTTTGCTAATGATAAGATTGTATACTTAGAAAACCCTAGAGACTCAACTTGAAAACTGCTGAAGTGATCAGAAAATACTATAATGTCTCAGGGCACAAAATCAATGTTCACTAATTAGTAGCCTTTGTATACACCAGTAACAGCCAATTTGAGCAGCAAATCAAAGACACAATTCCTTCATAGAAGCTTCAGGGAAATAGCTAGGAATGTACCTAACAAAAGACATGAAGGATCCTTACAAAGATAATTATGAAACCCTAAGAAAAGAATTAGCAGAAGACATTATTAAATGGAAGAACATACTATGACCTCGCCCTGGGAAGACTCAAAATTGTCAAAATGTCTATTTTACCCAAAGCAAACTACGGATTCAATGCAATCCATGTAAAATACCAACAGCACATTTTGAAGAACAGGAAAAAATAGTACTTCATTTTGTATGGCACCAGAAAAAAATTCCATATAGCCAAGGCTGTTCTTAATAATAAAAACAAAGCCGGAGGCATCACCCTACCAGACTTCAGGCTATATTACAAGTCCACAGTAATCAAAACAGTATGGTATTGGCACAAAAATGGAGACACAGACATAGGGAACAGGATAGAAAACCAATAGATAAACCAGTCTCTACTTGCCATCTGATCTTCAATAAACCAAACAAAAGCATACAGTGGGGAAAAGAATCCCTATTTGTCAAATGGTACTGGGAGAACTGGATAATCATATGTGAAAGACTGAAACTGGACCTACACCTTTCACCACTTACAAAACCTGACTCTAGATGGATAAAGGATTTAAATCTAAGACAAGAAAAGATTAAAATCTTAGAAGAAAGTATGGGAAAATTCTTGATGATGTTTGACTGGGGAAAGCTTTTATGACAAAGACTTCAGCAGCCTTTACAACAACAAAAATTCACAAATGGGGCTTAATTAAGCTGAAAAACTTCTGCACAGCTAAAGATACAACAAGCAAAGCAAAAATACCACCTTCAGAATAGGAAAAGATATTTTCAGGGTATGAATCTCACAAAGAATTGATAACTAGAATCTACAGAGAGCTCAAATTACTCAACAAAACAAGACCCAACATTGAGCAAGAGATATAAATAGAATCTTCTCTGATGGAGGCAGAGGAATGGCTATCAAACATTTGAAAAAATCTTCATTGTCCCTGATCATCATCATCAGATAAAGGGAAATCAAAACTACCCTGAGATATCACCAGTGAGAAATGCCCCCTTCACAAAGTCTCAAAGCTACTGATGCTGGGTTGCATGTGGAGATAAGGGAACACTTTTATGCTGTTGGTGGGATGGCAAACTAACACAACCTTTTTGTAAGGAGGTATGAAGAATCCTTAAAGACCTCAAATTATACCTTCTATTTTATCCTCCAATCCCATTATTAGGCATCTACTCAGAAGAAAAAAAATCATTTTATCATAAGGACATTTGCACTAGACTGCTTATTGCAGCCCAATTTATAATCACCAAAACATAGAAATAACCTAAATGCCTACTAACCCAGGAATGGACTAACAAGCTGTGGCGTATAGATACACCATGGAATACTTAAAGATCTTAATCGGCTTTTTCAGCCATTTAAAAAGATGGATCTTAATTGGCATTTTCAGCCATTTATCTTTTGTATTAGCGAATAGAGTTGAACCACATTCTTCTCAGTAAAGTATCACCACAAGAATGGAGTAGCAAGAATGCAATGTACTCTATTCTAATATGAATCCAGTAGACAATCTGATACATACCCACATAAGAGAAAAACTCAAATCAATTCAAGGTGGGGTGTGGGGAATGAGGGAGCAGGGGGATGAAGGGTGGGGACAAGCACAACTGTAAGAGGGACTTTACCTAACAAATTCAAGCAGCGTAACCTAATTCTTTGTACCCTCAATGAACCTGAAACAATAATGAATGAATGAATAAATAAATAAATAAAGGCTCTGAGCCTGTGGCTCAAGTGGCTAGGGCACCAGCCACGTACACCTGAGCTACCAGGTTTGAATCCAGCCTGGGTCCGCCAAACAACAATAACAGCTGCAACCAAAAAATAGCTGGGCACCTATAGCCCCAGCTACTTGGAGGTAGAAGCAGGAGAATCTCTTGAGCCCAGGAATTAGAGGTTGCTGTGAGCTATAATGCCACAGCACTCTACCCAGGGTGACAGATTGAGGCTCTGTCTCAAAAAAAAAATAAAAAATAAAAAAAATTAAAAAAAAAATATATATATGGTATGTATATATGAAAAAAAACCCTATTTAGAGAATGATGCCATTTGAATCACATAAAAATATGATCGAGCTAGGAGTTAGTATAATGTTAAAAATTCATTAAACCTCTGGTTGCTATGATGGCATAAATTAATCTTCATGTGACTACAGTATTTCAAATTAATCATACATTTATTTGAAGTAAAGGTTGTTCTCTATAAAACAGAATGACACTAGGAAAACAAATAATAACAGTAAAGTAGAAAAGGGAAAAATAAAATGAAACTAAAAAAAACAAAACATTCATTCTATTTTAGGTGGTGCCCAATTCTAAAATTGCAAATAAAAGCCAATTAATATCTTTAAATTTGCTACAATTTTGTCTCTGGACAGTATTTTGTGACCAGAAAGGAACCCCAAAACTCTCCTGGTAATATCCGAGACCCCTTGCGGAGCACAGGTGAGGTCCTGCTGCCCCCTTAGAGGCACCCTGTGTTTCTCAGAGAGAGCTGAATGCTGTTGGCTCCTCTTGGGTCCCACCATGCTCTTTTTTGCATTACTCTTTCTGATCTTTTTGGCTTTTGAATCCAGCATTATTTTGTCCTGTGCGAGAGCCTAGGTTCTTTGGGGTTTGTGGTGAACAGCCAGAGTGGAAATCACTCAAGGAGGGCTGGGTCCTGTTGGAAGGCCTCAGGTGTTTTGCTGTATTAGACAGAAACCGGAAGTAAATGACAATTACTGCAGGGGATGTGAACCTTGGCTTTGGAAATTTGCAGGGGTTTTGTGTTCTTTCTTCTTTGGTTTCTTTTTCATGCATGCTTAGGTAAGGGAAAATTATTGGCTAAGTTGGTCACGGGGGATCTCAGAGCCAAAGCCGCAACTTGGCTGTTATAGTCAGGCACATCAGAGGTATCAGTACAGTTGCCAACAAAAAATTAGACTCCCAGATTAGGACAAATTAGTTGAGCTAGTCACTCACCAGAAAAGGAAACTGTGTGCAGTAACACCATGAAAGTATCACACACCCCAACCCCAGTTTGTTTCCATCTTGAGCTTCCATCTCTGCTTTAAGAGACCAAAGAGCCAACATAAAAATGGGATTCTTGGGCGGTGCCTTGTAGCTCAGTGAGTAGGGTGCTGGCCCCATATACCAACGGTGGTGGGTTCCCGGCCTGGCCAAACTGCAACAACAACAAAAAATAAATAAATTAAAATAAAAAAATTATATAAGAATTCATGGTAAATATAATAATAAATAAATATATTAAAAAATGGGATTCTTAATTTCTAAGGAACTGAGCACTTTATCCTCTGGTTATGCCTGCTTTTTTTTTTAACATGTGTAAATATTAGGTCTGAGAAGCTGCAAATTCTATTAAAAAAATGGCAAACTTTTGCTAAAGGTAATTTAGAATTATAATGGGTATATATGGAAACTTATAGAGGCAGAGCACTGTTCTTTAAGAAGTGCCTTTTAGGCCAGCATCGTAGCTCACACCTGTAATCTTAGCCCTCTGAGAGGCCTAGGAAGGTGTATTGCTTGAGCCTCAGGTGTTGGAAACCAGCCTGAGCTGGAGAGAGACCCCGGCCTCTAAAAAAAGCTGGGCGTTGTGGTGGGTGCCTGTAGTCCCAGCTACTCGCGGGAGGCTGAGGCAAGAGAATAGTCACTTAAGCCCATGAGTTTAATGTTTCTGTGAGCTATGACACCATGACACTCTACCAAAGGCAATACAGTGAGACTCTGTCCCCCCCACCCCAAAAAAGTGACTTTACCTGTGGAAGCTTTTAAGTTAATCAGGTCCTTTTTTTTTTTTTTTTTAATATTGCTACAATTGACCATGTAGTTGATACTAATTTGAAACTAGTAGATGAGTAATTACAGGCCCACATGAGAGGGAAAACAATTAAATTCAAGAAACAGGGAGCAGGAAAATGAGGGTGGAGGACTCCGTAAGCCCCCATCTAACAGGTACAAAGTAGGGGTACATGGCACACCTCCTGCATGAAGGACTCAAATACAATTGGACTTTTCCTAAGAAATTCAAACTGCAACCCAATCGTATGCACCCTTACATTAACCTAAAATTTTTAAAGACGTGCCTTTAAAAATGAAAGCTATCAACTTAAGCTAATCCAGGGACACCTATTAGTATGCATAAGTTTCTAAAAAATTTCAACTTTTTTTATAGTTTCTTTACAAAAGACAAATGAAAAGCTTATAGGACTAATTGATAAGAACATTGAATTTACCAACCTTTAACTAACTTACCATCCCAATCTGAAGTTGAAAAGAGAATTAAATAAAACATTTTAGGCTCTCAGGTTGATACAGGACAGGTGGTGCCGACCTGCAGCCTTAGCCGCGGTGTTGGTCCAGCAGCAGCCAGAAGAGGAACTAGTGGGCTTGAGGGTAGGCAGGGGTGTCCCAGGAGGCTCAGGTAACCCGAGAGGCCAGACAACTCCAGGGTAGACACCAGTGCCTTGGTGTCTCCTTCTCTGTGCGTGTCTGGCTGAAGGGGAAGCCCCCCTTTTCTAGGGCTGGTCAATTTCAAGGCCAAGTTTCCAAGGAGAGTTCTGTCCCCTTGCTGCTAAATGTAAGGCTGGCTGTAACTTTAGAAGACCTATGCCCTAAAAGTAAACATTGAGTTCTGGCAAAATAACCCCCTGTGACTATACATACCCCTGAGCAGAGCCTGGGACAGACTCGGAGAGGGAGCAAGAGCATTTGTTCCTCAACCTGGGTCCTCTCTGCCAGGAGCGCTGCCGTTTTTTCTATTTTTTGTTTCCTTAAATAAACCCTGTCTTACCACTAATAAACCTGTCTGTAAATGCATTCTTTGAATCACGAGACCAAGAACCCCAAACTCCACAGGTATCATATTTGCTGACCTTGAAGGGACTGAAGACAAAATTCCAGTGTCAAGGTCAATCATGTTGGCTTCCTTTTTCAGAGCTATCCATGCCAAGGGCAGGCATAAAAATGCTTTCTTTGCCCTATTCCTTAATGAGCTTTGGCCTAAATGTAGTAAGTTAGCTAAGAAACAGAAGCTAAATTGAAAAAATAAATGAGGAGAATGAAGAGATAATAGCCAAATCCTCAAATAGGCTAGTAATAGCCAGCGTTATAAGAAAGTCCCTGCTTTAGGCTTTGCACGTGAAGTAACTTTGAAATAACCAATCTGCTTTCTGTTCTCTATTTCTGCTTCTCTCAGCCTTTTTCTGTTTTTAAGGCCAAACTCCTCTGCTCAGCTCTTTGGAGCGTTAATTCAATTTTATAGGATATAGTATTGCACAAGTCTAGAGTCACAAATACAGTCAATTAAGTTCTTTAAACTAAATTTGTTGTAATGATATCTTTTAATAGAACCCTGGTAAGACAATGACTGGTTAGGATTAAGGTGATCTTTCAACAGTCCTAGGCAGTTGGTTAGGCCTTCCTGATACTAACTATAGTATCAGGGGTGCTGAGAATGAGAGAAGCAGCTCTGAAAATGATGAACACTTGGTTTAGTTTCATGAACTTGGCAGGAAAACTGAAAATAAGCCAGGACTATTGCAATGCCCATTCTCCTGTGCTTACTAAATTTAGTTGGCCAGGGAATGTTTGTGAAAGGTGTTCAGGACGAGAAAGTTTTGTGATAATGAAGTAGTTTTCCTTCCCAGTATTTAATTAGTTTCTTTAATTTTTCTACTTTTAATTCTATTCTTCCTTCTTAAATTTTGAAGTTGACTTACAATCTTTATCCTTATATTGCATATAAATAAATAATAAAACTATGTAGAAAAGTAGCAAGTTTGTTTTTTACGATTATCACCCGTATTTTATGTGATCAAAGGAAGAAAACACACTAGCTAAAAGAAATCACTTTTATCTGTCTGTATTTTTCCCTTCTGAAAGCTTTTGATCACATTATGCCAATCTCTAGACATTTTTTTCCTTTTAGTAATCAGATTCTCCATCTTTATTCAACAATGCCCATTCTGTTGCCAGATGTGCCACATCTAAAGAGAATTGCTCTGCCTCTGTTATTTAGAGTGGAAAAGGATTTATTTATCTTTAATACTTTTGAAGCAATTTTGCATAAAATACTCAGTGATGATGGGCATGGCAATGTTCAGGTGAAACAAAAATGATTTTGTTTTCTCATTTATTTAAAAGTTGGTCATGATTCTGCAGAATTCATTTCAGTCTTTTTTGAGGTAAAATACCCTTTGTGCCTTTCATGTATCAAAGAATAAATCCTAGCTTAACAAAAAAGAAAGATGCTAACTCTGTTAAATCCAAGTATTGTGCTAATGATACCAGAAAAGTGGCACCCCAGCCAGCTCAGTCGAGCGGGGCTTGGGGACCTGCCACCTCTGTCTTGGTGGCAGCAGCCGGCAGAGGAACTGGCAGGTTGGAGCAAGCGGTGGGGAGCTTCCCTCCCCCATCAGAGGCTCCAGCAGAGTGGCACTAGAGGACCTGCCGGCTCTGCCTTGGCAGCAGCTAGCACAGAAACCAGCAAGCTGGAGCAAAAGGGGGAGCTTTCCTCTCCCACTGGAGGCTCCAGTAACAAAAAAGACCAGGCCGATCAGGGGAAAACACTGGAGATTCCTCCAGTGCATCCTTGATTGGTCCCTTTTCAATCCTGCTCCTGACTAGTCTATTTTATAGACCAATCAGCTAAGCTCTCAGCTCATTGGACGACTACCCCTATATAAACCCCTGAGCAGAGAGAGCCTAGGGGCAGATCATCGCAGACCGTCAAGGAAGATAGAGCAGAAGAGCAAGACTTCAGCAGATCATAGCTGACCTTGGAGGAAGAGAGAGCAGGAGAGCAAAGACCTCAGCAGACTGTCACAGACCTCTGAGGGAGAAGAGGAAGAGCTGTAACACTTATAGCCTACTCAGCAAGGAAGTTTGGTTCTTTGTAAGAGCTGTAACACTTGCATCCTGCTCTGCAAGGAGATTTGGCTCTTTGTAAGAGCTGTGACACTTATATAAAACCTATCTTATCCTATTCTGCAAGGTTTGGCTCTTTGTAAGAGCTGTAATAATACCTCTGTAAATAAAACCTAACTTACTGTCCATCCTGTGGTCCATCGATTCATTCACCTCAAGACCAAGAGCTTGGAAATCCAAAGGCAAAAATCCAGTATCACTAACACAGGGAGAGAGAAGGGAGTAAGTACCCTGACATCTCCCTCCTCCTGAGCTTAGATTTGCTGTTGCTGATTCTTTTTGTGCTGCCCCATCAGGGAGTCTGATGAGGTGCTCACACCTTCATGATCAATATGCAGGGCACAGAATCAGGTGGAGTGGGCATGTGCCTTCAAATGGCTAACCACCAGCACAGATGGGTCAAACAATGGATTAGATGCAATTTAAAGGATAATTAGTGATTTAGGAAATAAGTCTGAAGAAATTGCCCACTAGCACAGAGAGTCATGGAGGAACTGGAAAGGAAGAAATGATACCGGACTTTCAGGTTCTTGGTCTCGGTGATTTGAAGAATTAATCCGTGGACCACAGATCAGTGGCAAGACAGAATTTGTTTATAGAAAAAGAATACAAAAACACTAAAGTTTCTGGTAGGGAGAGAAAACCCAAGTTGGGAGAGAAAGGCTCTCTCCATTTTTCTCTCTCAGTCTCTCTCCTTTAGGTGTATATATAGGTGCATGAGTTCCTTCTATATGAGGCCAGGAAATGAATTCCCTTTTCCTGGGGCAAGGTGAATGAATGTACTAATGAATGGATATAGTTCCTTCCACTGGGGCAAGGTGAATGAAAGTACTAGGAATGGACACCGTCCATTCACAGAACTGAGGTCTAGGAAACTTACATGAAATTGACCTAGGCATAGGAAATGGGGGGTCCTATTCAGTCATAAGTGTAAAGGGGAAGGAGACACCACGGTGGTGTCTCCGCAGCAGTTGTCTGGTCCCTTTGGCTACTGGAGTCTCTGGTGGGGGAGGGAGATTCCCCCGCTTGCCTACACTCCAGCCCGCTGGTTCCTCTGCCAGCTACCTCGCACCAACACCACCAAGGCAGAGGCCACTGGTCCTCCAGCCCCGCTCAGCTGAGCTGGCTGGGGCACCTCCTGTCCTGTATCAGAAAGATAAGTAAACAAAATGAAGACTGCAATGAACAAATGTTTTATATTTCTAATAAGTATCCTAGAGGTGGAGGTAGGGGAAATATTAAATGAGATGGCAAGAGGAGTAATAATCATTCAATAATAACAGTGAACACACACATAGAATTTACTATGTGCCACGTATTGCTCATGGCACTGGGCATTCCTTAACCAATATAATCTTTATAGCAACCCTATGAGTAGTTATGACATGAATCCATAGACACAGGAAACATAATAATTACTGAGCAGTATAAATAAAGACTAAATTGACATCCAGACACCTTGTAGTCAAACTACAGAGCCCCAAGTAAAATAGAAGAGAAAAATGGCTAGAAGAAAAGGCAGTAACAACAATGTGTAACAGAAGTTTTCAACAGTGGACAGTGAAATAATCACTTGGATTTATAGAAATAAAATAATTCTATACCTAGAATTAAGTATCCAGCAAAAACACATTCAAGCATGAGGGAATTATAGTAATATTTTAATTGAATCCACTGACTTTCACGAAAGAACCTACAAAATAGATGTGTTGAAGGAGAAAGAAACTACAAAATAGATGTGTTGAAGGAGGAAGAAAAGTGACTCCAAAAATAAAGTCTAGGGGCAAGAAAAATTTTGCAAAAATTGGTAAACATTTGACTTAATTTAAACAAATATTGTTTTTATGAAGTAATAGTAATAATTTCTAATTTTGAGTGTAAAAGAGAATAAAATTAAAATACTTTACAATAATAGCTTGTAACTTACAAGAGGGTTGAGAGGAGTTAAACTTTCAATCGAGTTTCATATTTTTTGAAATAAAAGTAAAGAGTGGCTTATACATTTTTAATTAGGTGCAGCAATTTTAAAGGCAATAATCAATGAAGCAAAATAGTGTACAGTACTGTCAAGCCAGTTAGAGGGAAAAGATGAACTAAGAATTAAACAAATATAACATCTCTAAGAATCCAAAAGAAAGAACAAAAGAGAAAAAAATTATAAAAGAGAGAAAAAAAATCCCAAATACAAAATGGTAGAACTAAGTTAAAATATATTTATATTTATAACAACAATACCTTTAATTATTTTCATGCTCAGAACAAAATACAGCAAAACACGGCACCTTAGTATGCTGAGTACTTTGATCTGAAGGATATTGGAGGGACGTCAGAAGAAAGGTATTTCTGACCACCTGCCATCCTCCTCTCTCCTACCTCTCTTTCTCCATCCAACCAATTCATAGAAACCAGAATTTTTCTTCCCCAACATGGGCTACAGAAACTAGAAGTTCCCTCCCCCAAAGAAATAAAACCTGGAAAGGTCACTCTCTCTTTCCTCCTCCCATCTTCCCCCAAAGACCCTCATCCCAAAGGGGAACTTGCCCAGGAGGAGGGAAGGTTATGCAGAGAGACCAAGATGAATCTGGACAGGCAGGTCTGCTGGGTTTCCCTCATCACTCTATCACCATGAGACCATACCCTTTTGTCTAATCACAGATTTCCAGTCTTCACTAAAACTTTGCATAAAAATTAAAATAGACAGTTTCCTCCATCTTCAGATGTTCATTTATGAAGGCTCATATATCATGTTAAATTTTGATTAAATTTGTTATGCTTTACTCTTCTTAATCTGTCTTCTGCTGTCTTTTGTTAGAGAGTGTCAGCCATGACCCTTATGATAGATGAGGAAAAGTATCACCCCTTTCCACCCCTACAATATTTCAAAAGGAAATTCAACTAGGCATTGGATTTAAGAGATATACAAGAAACCAAAGAAAGAAAGGTTGAAAGTAGACTGGATGTGATGGCTTACTTCTATAATCCTAGTACTCTGGGTGTGATGCCCTAACTCCATCCATTTTGAGCAAGCAAACCAGAGTTACTCCATTTTGTTAAGACCTTGCAGCCTCCTTGCCTTTAGGGACCAAAATAGCCCCTTGAGCAACAGGAAGAAATTTAGTTGAGAGCTGCAAAATCCTGTGACAGCTGAAAAAAATCTTGTGAAAACCACAATCCTGTCACAAGTCTGTCTGGTCTGACTGTGTGCAGTTCTTACCCTCCACCCCACTGTAAGCTTCCTCCCCATAACTCTAACCTTGTAGATATTAGCTTCTGTAAAATTCTGTTTACACTAGGGCTTCCCATCCCCCATTTGAAGTGCCTAAAAACCTTGCACCTCTGCTTGGAGGGGGTCAAGATGATACTGGACTTTTAGGTTCTTGGTCTTGGTGATTTGAAGAATAAATCCATGGACCACAGATCAGTGGCAAGACAGAATTTATTTACAGAAAAGAATACAAAAACACTAAAGTTCCTGTTAGGGAGAGAAAATCCTAGTCAGAAGAGAAAAGCTCTCTCCATTTTTCACTCTCCGTCTCTCTCAGTTTATTGGTATATATAGGTGCATGGGTTCCTTCTATATGAGGCCAGGAAATGAATGTACTAATGAATGAACATAGTTCCTTCCCCTGGGGCAAGGTGAATGAATGTACTAATGAATGGACTAATGAATGGACACAGTCCATTCAGGAAACTGAGGCCTAGGAAACTTACATGAAATTGACGTACGCATAGGAAATGGGGGGTTCCATATTTAGTCATAAGTGTAAAGGGAAGGAGACACCAAGGCGGTGTCTCTTCAGCAGTTGTCCAGTCCCATTGGCTACTAGAGCCTCCAGTGGGGGAAGGAGGCTCTCCCCCCTCGCCTTAAGCTCCAGCCCGCTGGTTCTTCCACCAACTGCCGCTGCACAAACACCGCCAAGGAAGAGGGGCGGGTTTTCCAGCCCAGCTCTGCTGGCTGGGGCCCACCTGTCCTGTATCAAAGAGACTTTGTGGCGTTCAGCCTCCTCTTGACTGGCTAGTCCAATATAGGACCCTTCTTTAATTTGGACTCAATGTGCTGGCCTGTCTCTATAATCCCACTAGCAGTGGGTATAACATGGGAAGCCCAGGCAGGAGGATTGCTTGAGCTCAGGAGTTTGAGACCAGCCTGAGCAAGAGGGAGACCCTTCTTTACTAAAAATAGAAAAATTAGCTGGTCCACCTGCTAGTGCACCTATAGTCCCAGCTACTTGGGATGCTGATTAAGGAGAATGTGAGGAAGGAGAATCACTGGAGCACAGGAGTTTGAGACTGGTGGTTCATTATATAGCATTGGCTACATGGATGAATTGAATACTGATGAACTCAGGATTTTAGAGTCCTCATTGCTCATACAGTGTACATTGTACCTGACAGGTAATTTTTTATTCTTCACTCCCTTTCCATGCTCCCCCCCTTCTTAGTTTCTGATTTTCATTATTTCACGTTGTATGACCATATATACCATTTGGTTAGCTCCCTCTTATAAGTGAGAACATGTGGTATTTGTTTTTCCATCCCTGAGATACTTTACTTAGGATAACAATCTCTGGTTCCATTCAAGTTGCTGCAAAAGGTACTATCTCATTCCTATTTATGGCTGAGGTATATGCCATATTTTCTTTATCTATTCACCAATTCATAGGAACTTAGCTTGATTCCGTATCTTTGCAATTGTGAATTTTGCAATGATAAACATTTTGGTGAGGGAATCTTTCTGGTATGATGACTTCTTTTTCTTTGACTAGATACCCAGTAAGTGGATTGATGAATCAAATCTAGGTCTACTTTCAAGTCTTTGAGGAACCTCCCTACTTTTTTTTTTTTGGTCGCGGCTGGGTTTGAACCCTTCACCTCTGGCATATGGGTCTGGCACCCTGCTCCTTTGAGCCACAGGCACCACTCCTCCCTACTGTTTTTCATAGAGGTTTTACTAATTTACATTCTCACTGGCAGTGGCTTGTTTAATTTCCATGTGTTTGTGTAGTTTTGAGAATTTCTCTTGGAATTGGTTTCTAGTTTTCTTCTACCATGGTCTTAGATACAAGTATAATTTCAATTTTGTAAAATTTTCTGAGACTTATATGTGATCTACCTTGAAAAATGTTCCATATTCCTATGAAAAGAATGTGTATTCTGCAGGTTGGGGGTACAATTTTCTGTAAATATGTTTGGACCATTTGTTCTGAAGTCTTTTTTAAGTTCAATTTTTCTTTATTTTCTGCCTCAGTGATCTGCCTAGTTCTATTAGTGGAGTGTTGAAATCCCTGACTAATATGTTGCTGTTTAATCTTTTCTTAGACCTAGTAAAATTTGTTTTGTGAATCTGAGACCTTCTGTGTTAGGTGGATATATATTTAGGATTGTTATATCTTCTTACTGGATGAATCCTTTTATCATTATATAATGACTGCCTTTGGTGTTTTTTATTGTTATTTAAGGTCTCTATTTTATTGGATGTAAGAATAGCTATTCCTGTTCACTTTTGTTTTCTGTTTGTGTGTAATTTTTTTTTCACCTCTCTGTCTTGAAACTGTGGAAGGTTTTAAGAATTAAATGGGTTTCTTGGAGCTGATATATACCTGGGTTTTTTTTTTTTAAATCCATCCTGCCAATTTATAGTGAGGTATTTAGACTGTTTACATTAAATGTGATATGTGAAATACTTTACCAGCCATTGTGTTGATTGCCACCTAGTCGCTTTATTTTCTCCCTTGCGATGCTGCTTTATAAGAGTTGTGAGCTTTTACTTTCAGTAGTTTTTTTAGTCCTAAGTGTCAATTGCTCTGTTTGATGTATAGCACCCTTCTACGAATTTCTTATAGGGCAGGTCTAGGGGTGACAAATTTATTTAATGTTTGCTTGTCTGGAAAAGACTAGTTATCTTCATTTATGAAACTTAGTTTTGCAAGATATAAAACTCCTGGCTAAGAATTATTCTGTTTAAGAAGACGACAGATAGGGCTCTATTCTATTTGGGCTTATAAGGTTTCTTTCTAAAAGCCTGCCATTAGTCTGACAAGTCCCTTTTAAGTTACTTGATCCTTTCATCTCAAAGATTGTGGCAGTTTTTTCCTTTACTTTAAATTTGGCCATTTTGATGACTATGTGCCTTGGAGATATCCTATTTGCAATGAAACTTTCAGACATTTATAACTTTATTGTATCTGGATTTCTGAATCTCTAGGAAGACTTAGGAAGTTTTCTTCTTGTATTCTCTGAAATGGGTTTTCCATACTTTTTGCTTTTTCTTTGGAAATATCTATAACTCTTATGTTGGGTCATCTTACATAGTCCCATAATTCTTGATGACTTTGTTTATTCTTTTTGATTCTGTTTTCTTTATTTCCAACTGAGTTAATTCAAAAGTCTTGTCTTTAAACTTTTTCTGGTACTTATCTAGTCTGTTGTTAAAACTTTACACTGTATTTTTAACTTCCTAAAAAAAAAAATTCCGTTGCCAGAAGTTCTATTTTTTAAACTATCAATCACTTTAGTGAATATTTGCTCATGTACTAATTTCTTTTTTGGGGGGGGAGGAGAATATATGTGTGTTTATTTTTGATTTTTTCATTGATCCTATTGAGCTGACTTCAAATCCAAATTTTGACTTCCATATCTGACATTTTGTAAATTTACTTTTGGTTGGCATCCATTGCTAGAAAGCTAGTGTTATCCTTTGGCAGGGGGATGTGTCAAAACAACCTGCTTTTTTTTTTTTTTTTGAGACGGAGCCTCAAGCTATCCCCCTGGGTAGAGTGCCATGGCATCACAGCTCATAGCAACCTCCAACTCCTGGGCTCAAGTGAGTCTCCTGCCTCAGCCTCCCAAGTAGCTGGGACCACAGGC
>CAUYQV010169130.1:0-12549 GCA_963574575.1 Galagoides demidoff
CGGGATGAGCCCACACAGTTTTAGGGCAGGGGTCTAACCTGCTCCTCCCTTTGTTTTCTGTTGTTTGATTTTTCATGGAAGGGTGCTCTTCAGGGGACTGAGCCCCAGGGAAAGTATCAGTGGGTGACACTGTGACCCACCTCCCCTTCTCAGCCCCTCCTCTACCCTTTCAGGTCAAAGTCCTGAGTACCTTTTAAAATCCCAGGCAGTTCTACAGACTTTTAGGAAGTCTTAAGTTTATAAAACATATGAAACCATCTGCTATGATATTAATTTGAAATTATGTATGGATTATAAAATACCTTTGTAGATATTTCCTTTTGAGTTTTATTTTCACAATAACAACCTTGCCAGATGGCTATTCTCATTTTACAGAAGAGAAAATAGAGTGATTACCTGCCTTGTCCTTGGTGACAAAGGTGACAAAAGAAACAGCAGAAAATTCAAACAAATGTCCTTCTCTTCCCGCCTGTACCCTCTGCCAATAAAGCACCTGCTGGGTGCTGACGGTGGGTGGCCCCTTGTGGGGCTTCCTGTGGGCTCCTCCATAATGTCAGCCCTGAGCAGCAGGAGGAGGTGGCCCTGAGTTATTGCATGCACTCTCCAGCTGGTTTCCAAGTGCCCAGTTACTCTTTGGGCTCAGCCCAATGGCTCTGCAGTTCAGTTACAGCCTTCAAGGTCACTGAGCAGTTTTTCACTAGCGTACATGACACCAGGCTGTTGAAGCTAATCAGCCAATCTGAGGCCACCAGGAATTGTGGCCAAGCATGAAGATTTATTTGGGAGGAGGGAAATGAGCCCATTCCACACCTCACTTAAAAAATGTTACCTTCCCTACTGAATGCTGATGGCTGCTCGTGGCCATCGATCCTATCAAATTCTGTAGAATCAGGTGCTTAAAAATCTTGGAATTCTTACCACCTGCAATGCTTGTTTCCAAAACATTCCATTGCTTTCTTATGTTTTGTGAGAATTTGAAAATTTCTTTTTCCTGAGAGAATGAGACAGTTTTAAGTCTCTGAAGTTTAATTCAAGGCAGTAATGTTTTCTTTAGCTTGCTAGGAATAATTGTTTGGCTGTGTTTTATTGTAGTTATTTTTATTTGTTGTAGAGGATTAGGACGTGGAGGGGTATTCAGAGAGAAGGAAAAAAGAAACAGAAAAGACAAAAACAACACTTATTTTTTTTTTTCCACTGTGATTTTCAATCTGCTTTACTTTGCCCTGGAGGGTGCACAGTCCCAGGGCAAAGCTCGGGAGCCGGCCCTCACACTGCACAGCACCCGCCCGCGGTGCCTGGTCTTACCCAGCCCCTTCTTTTGAAGCACCGGTGCGATGCATCTTTTTCTTGCCTCCTGGTTTCTTTGTGTGCTGTGAGCATGAGGAGCATGAGGTGTAGCATATTCAGGCCAGATTTTCATTCTTTAAGGCTTCATTAGATGCCTTTTTAACTCTTTTTGGTCAATCTGGCAACGAAAGAATTGTTAAAAAATGAATTTTTAACATTCTGTACTGTCATCAATTAGCTTGGCTCTTTAATTACCTGTTCTTATTGTCATTCAGGAGGGGGCCGAGTTTGGGGCCAAGGGGCCCCAGCAGGTGAGGCAGGGCCTTGTGGAGAGTGGAGGGGACGTGTCCAGAGCCTGCTTGGCCTTTCTGATCAACACATTTTTAGTTCAAAAGCACATTGTGGCTTGATGTGCTTTTCCTGCGTGCTGTCTATTTTGACAGCCTCTTTTGAGTTGTGGTAACAGCCTGCTTCAAGCAAAATTAATCACAATGGTTTATTTTTTAATTCTCTTTTTATATCTTTGGTTGGGTAAAGCCACAAAGATTTACACCGCTGAACCAGCTTCTGCACATTCTACCTGCTGTTTTTACGATTTTCATTAAAGTAGATGGTGGATCCTGGATTTGGGGGCCTTCAGCCTTCATGGTGCCTTCTTCGCCCCCTGACCCCAAGGAGAATGCTCTTACACCACTTTTCTCTTCCTGTCGGGTGGCCAGCAGATAAAACGTCTGCTCTTGGGAGCTGTTACCAGTTACTTACCTGGTAGTGTGACCTTAAGCGAGTGTTTCAAGTTCTGAAGTGCTGCCATGTCCACCTGCTTTGGTGGTGGAAAGGAAGCCACCGTTTCCTGGAAAGAAGCCTTTAGCACATGGGGATGTCAGTGCTACCCAGGCTGGGGAGGGCAGCCCTGCTCCGTAGGACAAGGATGCTAACCACGCAGAAAGCTATTTCACTGAATACTCATCTTGTTTTACCCGAGGATAAGGGAGCTGAAGGAAAACTGAGCTGCCCCCACTTGCCAGCTGGTTCAGGCTCTGGTGTTGGTGCTGGGAACACCCATGTGCCCCTCAGCAGATCTAAACGCTTCTGTGCAGTGCACAGACATGGGTGGATGTAACCGGAGCCAGCTGGTATTTCTTTTGACTTTATAAATTGAGTGCTTTGAGGGGTCTATTGTTTTGTTTGTTTCTTTTTCTTTTTTTGCAAATCTGTTTAGTGATGTTCTGTGATCTTTTACTTAGGTATAAAATGATGCTTAGGACTACAACATGGTGCAAAGGAGAGCGAGGGCCCGGCCTGCACCCCAGAGACCTGGCCGCCCTGGACCGGCTGTCAAGGGGCTGTGCCAGCTCAGGCCAGTCACAGGGGCCTCCTGTCCTCATTGGTAAGATGAGGCCGAGGAGTGAGGGGCTCCTTATGGTGCCAACTCTTGCAGAATTTGCATGCTCTATGCGTGGCCCAGCCCTCCCAGCTCTCCTCTAGTCCTGACGGGTGGGAGTGGAGAGCTGCTCACCCCCACCCTGGGCTGGATGGAGGGCAGGGCCCTGGGGCTCGGTGGTCCCTGGGACTGTGTGGTGGGTTGACTTTGACTCCCCGGGGGTGGTTACTGGAGTCTTTGCCTTTGGTCAGAACAAGATCCAAGCCATTCTAGAGAAACATTGACTGTACTTACTTTTCTGAGAGACTTCCCTCACTACTAAAGGCCAGTCTTTTCTGAGAACCTCCAACTTCTGTTTCTTTCTTCGGTAGCAGAACTAACTCATTTCCTGCCTGGCATTTGATCTTTGTGAAGCTTTCTTTAATTTCCTAGGGTAAATAATTTTAGCCTGATTAAATGACCTTTTGAGTTTTATAAAAATTCCTTCTGAGCAATTATAACTTACGTTGGGTTTATATGGCAGCTTTCCTCATTGGTGCTCAAAGACTGTTGTGCTTTATTGGTTCAAAGATTCATGAAGAGGGGCCACTTCCTTTGCCTCCCTGGAGACATGGACCCTGGGTGGAGTTTCTGCTGTTTGTGGATGGCCCTCCTCAAATGGTCCTGGAGAAGCTGTCCCTGGATTAGTGGAAATTGCTAGGAAGGTGTTAGTACGTAATCATAGTCATGCCTCTCTGGATGACAGGGACTCGTTCTGAGAAATACATTGTTAGGTGATTTCATGTTTGTGTGAACACTGCAAAGTGCACTTACACAGCAGGACGGTGCAGCCTGTCACACATCCAGGCTGTGAGGGTGCACATCTGCACAGCAGGTTGCCTGTTAAACACCGTGGGCACCTGGGACACAGAGTGTCTGACAAAGCTCAACGTAGAAAAGGTGCAGTAAAATACAGCCTTATAATCTCACGGACCACCATCCTACGCACGCTCCATTTCTGATGGGAATGTCATTGTATATATAGTGCATGACTGTTTTTAAAAATTGTTTAGAGATATTTGAAAACTGAAAGAGGAGAAACAAAGTATTAATCAGAGGAACTCAGCGTTAATAGGACCCTTCCTAGTTTAATTCAGCCATGTGTGGGGGGGAGTAGGCAGAGCCCTGGGGTCAGGTGTCGGCCCTTCCCTCGCCGTCCATGTGTGCGAGGCAGAGACTTCCTCTCTGAATGTTACTCCCCTCCTCTATAAGAGTACCTTTACATGGCACCGTTGGGGTGTCAAATGAGAAAAGTATCTGAGATGTGTGGAAAATGACAACTGTGTACAAATGTGAGGTCCTCCATGTTCCTCACTTCATTCCTTTGGAAGGTCCCTGGGTTCGCCACACCTGTGCTAACATGCTGTGTGGAGGAGCGTGTGTGCTGACATGGCAGGACACTTTGTACTTGTGGCGCGTCTCCATCAGCATCCTCAACTCTGAAGGCAGCCGTGCTATTTTGTGGGCATGTCGCCCTCAGACTCTCCTCTCTGCCTCACACTGCCAGTTTTAGGGATCCTCCTGATTACATCAAGCCCACCTCGATAACACAGGCTATAGGTCATTATGAAAGTTTTTTTTTTTTTTTAGACAGAGCCTCAAGCTATCCCCCTGGGTAGAGTGCTGTGGCATCATAGCTCACAGCAACCTCCAACTCCTGGGCTCAAGCGAGTCTCCTGCCTCCGCCTCCCAAATAGCTGGGACCACAGGTGCCCGCCACAACGCCTGGCTATTTTTTGGTTGCAGCCGTCATTGTTGTTTGGCGGGCCCGGGCTGGATTTGAACCCTCCACCTTAGGTGTATGTGGTTGGCGCCTTAGCCGCTTGAGCCACAGGCGCCGCCTATGAAAGTTTTGAGTTACACAAAATCAAGAAATGTAGCATCTATGTGGATGGAAACAAATGAAGTCCTCCCAGCAACACAAGTTGGAACTCGCATGGGGGAGTCACAGAGGATGCTGTCAACTGTGTTTCTTGGGAGAGAAATAATGGAGCATAACACAATCTGTCTCAAAACTTTTGTAGTGACCCATACTTTACTCATTCGTTAATGCAACCCTACTTTCATGTGAAAGCTGAGTCCCCTTGTAGCTGTGTAGCCAGACACACTCATAGTTCTGGGATGGGGACGTGGCCATCTGTGGGGCGCCGATATCCTGCCCCAGGTCTTCTCTACCCTGGCAGGGCTTGTCCCAATATGATGGCTGAACTGAGTTTGAGTTGAACATGGTTTGAAAGAGCCTGATCTCTCTCTTTTTTATTTTTTTTGAATAGACTTTATTACTTAAAGTGGTTTTAAGTTTACAGTAAAATTACATGGAAAGTACAGAGATTGCCCGTCTATACCTGCCCCCCACCCTCCGCAGCTACCCCCACTATCAATGTCTCCTGACAGAGTGGCACACAGGTGACAGGTGATGGACCCACATCTTCACATTATCATCAGCTGAGTCCACCGTCTGTGTTAGGCTTCCTTTCTGGAGTTGTACGCACTGTGGGTCTGGACAAATTTGTAATGACATGCAGTACCATCTCCCTGCCCTAAATACCCCCTGTGCCACCCCCCCCCAAGCCCCTGGTAGTCACTGATCTTTTCACTGTCTCCGTGATTTTGCCTTTTCCAGAGCATCACGTGGCTAGAATAACCGAGTATATGGCCAGCTCAGATGGGCTGCTCACTTGGTCACTGGCCTCTCTTTCTAAATGCCTTTTTGGTTAAATGCTATGGGGAACCACTCTGGCCGTCCTCCTGCTGTACCCAACTTTAGTGCCTGCTGCTTAGGGTCTGTGGGAAGAAGCTCAGAGGTCACCGGGAGGTTGCTGTGCTCAGCGTCCTATGCATAGGGGAGTTGAGGATGGTGTGACGGTGACCATCCTGGACTTTTCAGGACGGCTGTGGTACAGTGGGTGCTAGGGGCTGTTCCAGGGCTCTGACTGCAAGTCTGCGGCTCTTACACAAGTGACTGGCTGGCAGAGAAGGAGGGTGGAGACCTGTGAGTTGGTGAATCGCCTGGGCAGGATAAAGGGGGTCAGCTTCATGGACTGTCACACACTCTTAGGGGGTGGAGGGGGACACAGGGAAGTGACAGTGACCGAGCACATAGTGTGTGGTGGGTGTGGTGCAGGGTATTTTATTTATGTTCTTTCTCCTTATATGACTCTTACTGTAGATATTAACTTTCCAGATTTGAGTTCAGCAAGACTTAGAGAGGCGTGTCACTTTTCCAAGGACACATTAACAACAGAAGTTTTAAATCTAGATCTGTCTCACTCTCAAAGCTTCTGTCACTCACATAACAGGAGTCTGCCTTCCCAGAGGCCGCGGAAGGGCTTCTCTGAGAATTGTGTACTGAACCTGGACTCCAGTCACTCTGCGAGGTCGTGCAGGTGTCATGTGGGTGAATGTAGACAATCTAGGAACACCAACTGAGATTTACTTTCCTTTTAAGGATAACCAGATGACTCAGGGTGTTCTTGGGTCTCTCTTTCTTTTTTTTTATTGTTAAAAGGACGTTTACTTATTGCTAAGAGGATGTTAGGTGTTTTACAATATAAAAGAAAAGTGAAAACTTTTAAAAGAAGATTAAAATATGAGCACCAAGTGGTAAATTAGGATGGAGGCATTTTTGCCGAACAGTGACGCCAGGAAGGGCCCTGGAGGGAGCATCCGTGGACAGGAGGGTTCTCCCTTTCCAGGGGTGTCTCCAGTTCCCTGCTTTGTCTCTGTTTTTATTTGTCTTTAAGTTTGAGTTTCTGAATATTTGTGTTTCTAGGAATAACAGTGAGTTAGATGTTTGAAGACACCACCTGTTCTAGACCTGCTAAAATTAGTCCACAGTGGAGGGAAGAACCACTGAGTTGAGACATTGTCTCAGGCTGGGGGCCTGAGTCTTATTTTTCCATGTTAAAATAAAAGGTAAGGACGAGATCACTAACTTCCAATCTTTGGAGGAAAACATCAGAGTGGCATAAAGTGAGAAATCTGACCAGCACTACTGACCCACGTCAGCGTCCAGGCTGACATCACCTGCCACACTGAGCGTAGATGTGGACACCTCCAGGCCTGAGGCTGTAGGATGGGCACCTCATCTCCGTGGCTTGTCCCCTGGGCTCATAATTCCAGTGTGTTTATAAGAAGATATTAGCTACACCCACACTGAGGATGTTCTACACTCTTAGAAAGTGTCAAGGTTGGCTTGGTGCCTGTAGCACAGTGGTTACAGGGCCAGTCACATACACCAAGGGTGGCAAGTTTGAATCTGGCCCAGGCCAGCTAAACAACTGCAACCCAAAAACAGCTGGGCGCTGTAGCAGGCGTCTATAGTCCCAGCTACTTGGGAGGCTGAGGCAAGAGACTCACTTAAGCCCAAGAGTTTGAGGTTGCTATGAGCTGTGATGCGATGGCGTTCTACCGAGGGTGACATAGTGAGACTCTGTCTCAAAAAAGAGAAAGTGTCAAGGTTACAAAAGGTTATAGACTGGGAAGGCAGCAGAGTTTAGAGGCGACTGGGAGAGGTGATACCAGAACACCAGGTTCTGTCTGAACTAGACTCTGGACGGCAGGCGGGTGTTAGTGGGAAACCAGCGAAATCCCAGTGACGCCTGGGGTTGAACAGAGCTGTGCAGGTGTCGCTGCAGGTCGGTGTAGCACGGTCTGTAGATGCCGATGTGGGGTGCCTGGTAAAGAGGCTGCTGGAACTTGCCGTACATGTATTATCTTTGTTTTTTTTCCCCCCACAAATCAAAGTTGTTTCAGAATAAAAAAGAAGCACCAGAATTTCCTTTTCCTCAAGTGGAATATTATGAGAGACCTCAACTTATCCAGAAGAGAAAAAATGAATTGTTTGGTTTGAGAAGATGTAGCAGCCTGATACTCCCAAGTTCAGCTCCCTTGCTGCTCTCTGGGGGTCCCCTGGAGTGCCCCAAGACACCCCCAGAAACACTGGGCTCTGTGGTGCACAGGGCACACAGGAAGATTGGCCAGTTGTTTAACAGACTTTTCAGCTGAAAAAATATTCTGTCACCAGATCTTCCAAGCAGTGACATTAGAGCAGTAACAGAGCTCACAGTTGAGTGTAGAACTCTCAGCTCAGTTGAATTTTGCTGATAGGCCAAGGAAAGCAAGAGCTGAGGATTGACAGTCAGATATGACCACAGAGGAGTTCAGTTATTCATTCTAGAAATCTGAATGTGGACCTGAGAGCAGGAGTTGGTCCACAGAGTGGAAGCAGAGGGGACAGAGCCACCCGGCACAGCCGGCCCTCCACAGGTCATGGCTATCAGGAGCAGCGCAGAGGGGTATGATGATGCCGGGGGCTGCAAGGTCCAGCTGGGGTCCCTTTCTTACAGAGAGGGGATGTAACAGTGCGTTCGTTCTTTGCTAAGGGGGCAAAGTGATGTCAGGAGCAGGCGAGGTGGTAGCCAGCATGGGGGGTGCCTGGACTGAGGAGAGACATGAAGTCCAGGCTCTGAGGCAGATGGGTCCTCGTCAGGGACAAGCTGGTGCCTCTGGGGAGCCCAGAAAATGGCACAGGGTACACAGCCTGGCAGGGGAGCATGTGTGGGTGAGGCCTGTGGGGTGGTACCTGATAGCTCTGTGTTCACTTATTTTCACACACAGGAGCAAGGTCATTGGGTGGGTCAGGAGGGGGCAGACAGAGTTTTGAAGAGAAAGAAAGCAGGAAGCCACTGCTGGGCGGGGGGACGTGGGGCTGTGCCCCAGCACAGAGGTCCCTGGAGGTTGGGGGCCTGAGTAGCAGGAGTGAGGCCAGTAGTGGGTGGTGTCCTGAGGAGGACAGAGATGGACCTGCAGGGGTTAGGGGAGGGCAGGGGCAGGGGACCAGGGGGCTTATGACACTGGTGGGGGAGCGCAGCCCTGTTAGCAGAGCTGAGGCGTGCTGGCATCTCGGGAATCCCAAGGTCTGAGCATGTTCATGCGAGTAGGAGAGAGGACAGGGTCTCCAGGTGTGGCGACTCTGGGAACCAGAAAGCCACAATTCAAGGTTCTCTCAAGTAGTTAATGTGACCCCTGAGGATGATGCCGGGTGGGGAGGGGGAGAGAGCAGGGGAGGGAGGGAAGGACCAAGGCCCTCACCATTAAAGAGTGAGGGACGTGGCCTGCGGATGGCAGTCTGATAAGGGGGACTTCAAAGGGGCCTCTGGGTTTGAGAGGAGCGAGGGGTGAGGGTCTGGACACAGTGAGGGGAACGGGTGTGCCCACACCCATGCCCAGTGGTGCCACATATGGGGGGTAGCTGTCACCTGAGAGGGTTATGGGTGGGAAAGAGGTACACATGTCCTCAGGAGAGCATGGCTGGTCTTTCCATAGGGCACTTTGAAGTATGTCTTAAAAATGTGAGAACCTGTGTGCTTTTTTGAACCAGCCATCTACATGTAGACATTTGTCCCAAGGCTACAAAATCAGAGACCAGTGGGTGTTCCCTACCACTAGACTCACTTTAGGCTACAACTTGTTACAGTGGGGGGTGAGTTTGTGATTTCTATTTATTTCCATTTCTTTAGTTTTGCTCTCTTTTTCAGATTTTCTGTGATGAGCTTGTCTGAATACAGAAAATAAAACATATTTTAAGAATACAAAAGTATGCAGGGGTTGCAGGAGAGCTCATAGGGCTAACCACTTGTTCTAAAGCCCCAGGTGGGCAGGGAGCCTGCAGGCTGCCGCCAGAGGTTCTAGGACCTCAGACTCCTCCTAGAGGTAGCGCATGTCCCCCACAAGGACTCAGTAAATGTCTTCGCTGACTTACTTAGAGCATTCTGGCCCACAGAAACATCAGTTGCCTAGGTAATAGTTACCAAATTAAACGCGCTCTAACTCTGTGTTTCTCACTTTTCACAAACTAATTATACCTTAAACCAAAACACTGAATTTATTTTCACAAATTTGAGCCTGCCTTCTTCATAACTAGCAGCTGCTGGGTGTCCTGGCAGCCACAAAAAATAAGTGAAAATAAAAACTAGGTTACAGGCTGAGTGTTGAGTACAGTACTTACATAATGAGCAAGTCACCCAAGACCTTAAGATGCAAGTGAGGGAATTCTTTGTGTTTTTTTCTGGTCTTGTCCGGCTGCTGTGGCAAGTCTGGGTCTGGGTGGTCTCTGCTGCGCCATGACTAATTAGCCGGCCTTCTCACGAAGCTCTCAGCTCTTGCTTTTTCCCCTCTGCTCCAGTTTTCAGATTCCCCAGCTGCCTCCAGGGCAGTTTAATCCTCCGAACAGCTTTTCTAATGGGTTCTCTAACTCCCTCCGGCGGCGCTGTCCATGTCCCGCCTGCCTGGCACATCTTTGTCTCCCTGGCCAACACGTCCAGTCTTCAGAACAGCGTCCAGCTAGGGATTTGGCTCCTGAGTTCAGTTTAACTGAAGAGCTTCTTGGCAAAAATATTCGTGTTGGTTGCGCCAGCGGAGACTTTGAGACCAAGATACAGTAGCGGAGCGTGTATCTGGGACCCAGCAAACATTTTCCTGCCGGTAGTGCTGAGTTGGAAGAGGGTCTGTGAACCCTTCGCCCTGCCCGGAGGACGGCCGAGGTGCCGGGTGGGGCGTTCTGGGCAGATCTGCAGGGGGTCTCTGTGTGTGTTCACGCCAGGCTGTGTGCAGCCGCCTGTTTCATCTTGTGAGTGTTCGTATCAGTCACTCATTTCTAGTTTTAGTGTTTTTCATTTTGGAGTGAATGTCCTACTTTTACTGCAGTTTGCTATTGAGGTTTTAGAAAGCAGCTGCTGTGTGAGCCGAGCTGGTTTACCTTTTCTGGTTGTTGGTGGGGCACACCCAGCACCTGTGCTTTGAGGTTACTTGACCAACTGAAAGACTCTGTCACCCCCGAAATCTCGTACAGGGCAAAGGGAATGTCACCACACCTTCGACGTCCTGCCGTATGACTGTGTGAGGAACATGCTGACAAAAACAACAGGCAGAAAACTAACTCAAGGAAAATGTGACTTTTTTCTTTGCAGAAGAAATTAAGAAAATCGAAATTCTGCCAGTGCCCTATAATCTCCGAAAGTATTAATTGCACAGTGTTGGTGTGGATTTCTGAGTAATAAAAGCATGATTTTATTTTTACTGAAATTGATCCTAAATTCTTCTAGTTGACGGGGGTTACATTTCAGTCTTCCTTTTAGCCGTAGATCTTACGTTAAAATATCATGCTCTGTAAACCCTTTGATGAGCTTATTAATGTGTGCGGTTTTTTTGTTTGTTTTTTAGCATCTCTCGAGGACTTCAGCAAGAATGAAAAAGTGGTTCCGTTTCCTGGTAAGAGGACATGTTATCAATGTTCATTTGTGGGCGCAGTGTAGGTGGCTGCTCTGGGCTGGGGGCTGTCCCACTCTGAGTTACCTGGTGGAAGTGTCCGTAGTGAGGCCACCGTAGTAACTGCTCCACATGGGCAGAAACCAGACTTTCTGTTTAGGGGGAACCTTCCCCGTGTCTTACTTGGTTTTTGAATAAGTTACACTTTCACAGCTAGGTACGGAGCCTTCTAAATCATCTTTTTAGTGGCAGTTTTTAGGTCAGTTGACAAAGGAAGGTTTTGACTTATTCCCTGTCGCCAGTCAGTCCATTTAGGCTGACCTTCCATTGTTCAATTACGTGATCATTTTAATATTTTACTACATTTACCCTTGTAATTTTGGAAAAGAGGAAGTAGAGAACAGAAAAATAAAGCTCCTAAAACTTGTGATATGAAGTGCAGGTTTCGGACAGGAGACTTCAGACAAATATGGGCATCCTGAGCCCTGAAGGTGACAAATTTGTAGCCACATGTAGACACCAGTGGATTGCAGGCGAGCACAGTAGAGGCCAGGCTCCCGGCGCCAGAACTGGCTCGGTGATAACCATGTTGAGGAGGTCAGGTGAACGCAGGGGTTCCTGAAAATGCTTTTAAATGTATATTAATATAGTACAAATGTTACTCTATGTTAATATTTTATATTACATATTGTATGAATATATTAGTCATATACATTTTAATATTTTAAATCTATTTTTAATTTTGCACATTCTAATTTCATGTCTTTTTAGGGATGCTTTAGGTATGGGATTAGGGGACTGCTGGATTCTTCATAGTTTATGCCTTTATTATTTTATTTATCAAACATTTTCTGAGTGTCTTTCATGTGCCAGGCTAAGTTGGTCACTCTAGAAGCAAAACTAAGTAAGAGCATTCTGCTCTCAGATGCTCACGGTCTAGTGCGAAAGGTAGATTCATGCAGTGAGTTGTGCTCATGGGGCTGCTCAGGTGGCTGAGGGTGTGCAGGAAGGCTGGTGCTCCCAGGCCGAGGGTGTGCAGGAAGGCTGGTGCTCCCAGGCCGAGGGTTTGCAGGAAGGCTGGTGCTCAGGTGGCTGAGGGTGTGCAGGAAGGCTGGTGCTCCTGGGTCGAGGGTTTGCAGGAAGGCTGGTGCTCATGTGGCTGAGGGTGGGCAGGAAGGCTGATGCTGTTAGGGCTGAGGGTATTCAAGAAGGCTGGTGCTGACGGGGTTGAGAGTGTGCAGGAAGGCTGGTGCTCCCGGGCCTGAGGGTGTGCAGGAAGGCTGGTGCTCCCGGGCCTGAGGGTGTGCAGGAAGACTGATGCTCACGGAGCTGAGGGTGTGCAGGAAGGCTGGTGCTCCCGGGGCTGAGGGTGTGCAGGAAGGCTGGTGCTTCTGGGGCGGACAGTGTGCAAGAAGGCTGGTGCTCCCGGGGCTGAGAGTGTGCAGGAAGGCTGGTGCTTCTGGGGCGGACGGTGTGCAGGAAGGCTGGTGCTCCAGGGGCTGAGGGTGTGCAGGAAGGCTGGTGCTTCTGGGGCGGACAGTGTGCAAGAAGGCTGGTGCTCCCGGGGCTGAGGG
>CAUYQV010169133.1:0-22957 GCA_963574575.1 Galagoides demidoff
TAGAAGGCACAAAGGCTTGGTATGTGTTTCAGACACCTGAGCAAAATCCTGGCTCTACCTATATGCATTGGACAAATGACTTACTCAGATTCTCAGCTTCATCATGGGGAAAATAATAACTACTTCACCAGATTATTGAAAAGTTTAAATAATGTATATAAGTTCTCCATCTAAACATGCTTTAGTCCACCTCATTCAGAAATATGTTGTCTTGAACCTACTTCTGCCTCAAGATATAACCTAGTGGCATTCTCTGTCCTTTGCTCCCTTGAAATTTAATTTAATCTGATTTAAATTAGATTAAATCAGATCTGTAAGGGGGAGAAGGAAAAGAAGGAAGAGAAGAGAAAAAAACTCTATAAACAGGGACATCGTAACTACAGCCTTCCCTTTTTATTCTGTACTCTTTTCCTAAGTGGAACTCCAGACCTCACTTCAACTGCAACACACTGATGACTCTAATCTGTATACCTGGTACCATCTTCTCCAAAGCTTTGGACTCATTCATCCACTACCTAATGTTCAGCTCCATTTAAACGAGAGCAGAGTTCTCAATTTTTAGCATTCACCAAAATCACCTGCAGAGCATGGTAAAATCCTGATTGCTGGTTCTCACTACCACTCCCAGTTTATGACTGAATAGAGTTAGGGTGGGGCCTGAGAATCTAAATTCTTACTACATTCCCAGGTGATGATGCTGCTGGTCTGAGGACCACACATTGAAACCATTAGCATAGAGGCACTGCAGTTCAACTTGTCCAAACCAACCATTCCTTTTCCAAGACATTCTTCTTCCTCAGTTTCATACAATGGTAATGGCATAGTCCAGTTGGCCAAACTAGAAGCCTACTAGAATTAAGGCTGTTAAGCAACGGGAGTGTAGGATCTTCTTTCCTCTTTTCTCAAATGCTTCAGTCTGCATCAATTTCATTATCTATTAAACAGAGCCACCTTGTAATAACCTCTAACACATTTTGCCTTAAAATATTTTGCCTCCTCCCTTCACCTGGTTGAATGAGAGCATTATATAATTTTGTTATTCACCTGCCCTATTGATCAGGTGGAGGAAATGGCATCCTTCGGTACTTCTTGTGGGTGAGGTGTCATGAGGTACCAATACCTCACAAGGAAAATACAGACGGTCTCTTCCAAGTTGAAATGTCACACTAGGAAACAAACTTCTCCTGTAATTTGTTTTTCCTTTTCTTTTCTTTTTTTTCTTTTTGAGACAGAGTCTCACTATGTCACCCTCTGTAGAGTACTATGGCATCACAGCTCACAGCAACTGCAAACTCTTTTGGGCTTAAGTGATTCTCCTGCCTCAGCCTCCCAAGCGGCTGGGACTACAAGCACCTGCCATAATGCCTGGCTATTTTTTGGCTGTAGTTGTCATTGTTGTTTAGCAGGCCTGGGCTGGGCTTGAACCCGCCACCTCCAGTGCATGTAGCTGGCACCCTACCCACTTGAGCTACAGGTGCCAAGCCAATTTCTTAAAATCGTATTCTGTCTTCTACCACATTTCTAGGGTGTTATAGCATGGAGAAAGGGCCAACTCAGGAGGTATCTTGCTTTCTTGTATAAGGCTAGTTCAGACTTACCTTTACAAAGCCAGACTGGAGACATCCATGCCCTAGTGCCTGTAGTATCTAGCCAAGAAAAATTATATGAATCTCTCATATTTCATGAGTCAGATTTATCTGTAAGTTTCCTGGCACCCTAGGGGCTTCCACTATAGAAAAGAAAGCCCAGATCTCTCTCAATGGGGCTATTTCACCAGTTTCTCCTTAACTACTGTCCTTGTCTCTACTTTTCCCTCTGACAGTACTCTGGCTGTCAGGGTGCTCCACCTAAATCTCAGGTCTGCTCTTGCCACTCCCTCAATTTAGAATTTCACTGCCAAGACTAAGCATCACCTGCAGCAGCACTGCCAACTGTTTGCTGTTGTTGAATGGAAGGAAAGTTGGGGGCAGGGTACAAAGGCTCATTAATTCCTTTCAAGGAATTACGGCTTTTATTGTGTAGGCTATAGGGGACCTTAGAAGGTGTAACATAAAAGAACAATATGTAAGACAATATAAAAGCTAGACTTAAGTTAGAAAGATGAGGCAGTAGACGACTGGAGACAAGAAAATAGAAACTTTTTTGATAGTGAAAGAAAATAAAAAATGAGGAGGAACTGAGTAATATCTAATCTTTAAGAAATATTACTATTTGGATTTGGTAGTGGTGGTGGTGGGTGGTGGTAGTTAAATTAATGATCCACATTAGTAATTTTGTAACTATGTAAATCTCAGCTGATATGATTGTTGGGATGATGAAGATATAACAGCCTGGGTCTTCTCTGGGCTCTGGACTGAGATGAGATCATCCAACCTTGCAAACTATATTAGCATTTCATAAGCTGTTAGGAGAGCATGGACCATCAGCTCAGCTGAGCTTCCTAAGTCCCCCAACATCCAGGATTAAATCAAATGCATCACAGTGATCAGCATGGCCTTTGGGCTTGTCACACTTAACAGCATTTCCTACCTCTCTGTCCTGAGAATTAGATCTTCCCCATGAAGGCAATCGTATGCATTTAACACTGGCATGATAAATTCCTTCTTATTTGGTTTTTAAAATTAAGAGAACCGACTAAGGCAGCAATTCCAGATTGTGTGAGGAAATGTGATAATGATTGGCCTTGTGGGCTCTGGCTCATTTTCTTCTGCCCCTGACTCCCAGTGAAAAGTTCTCTCTACTCTATCATGTTGTGGGTGAGGTGGTGGCCATCTAAAATCAGTATAGCTGGGCAGAAGAAGCTGAAGTCAAATGTCCTCTGGAAAAGATTTTTGTTTTCTAATGCTCAAAATATAAGATAATTTCATAATATGAAATAAATTAAACACTAAAATATTTGCCCTAAAGCAATTCAGAACATAAAAGAACAAACTATTTTAGTACCTCCAGCAGAACTCACAGAGACCTCACCTACCGTACATGTCTATTAGATATAAAACTATCTAAATCAAGGATAGCAAGTTTATAATAAATAATTAGGAACATAACCTGAATAAACTCCATGGCCCCATGTGGTTCATTCTTTATATTATATAAACTGTTTTAAATTTTGCTAGGTATCTCAAAAAAAATCAATGGAAAATGTGCAATTTAATTAAAGTAAAATAATTTTAAACTTTTGTCTCCCCAAGCCTGCCTCCCTCATGTCCTCCACATATAACACTGTTGGTCCTTGAATATTACTAGCTCTTCTATTCCCTTAAATATGCTCCCTGATATCTTTTGGCCAATATCTACAATCTATGTATGTCCCTCTCTCTCTCTCTCTCAAACTATGCTCTCTTTCAGCTCCTTATTATGCTTTCTATCTTCTCTGATTTCTTTAATATAAATGGATCTTTCACTTGATTTTTTAACCTGGATTCTGTACAACAAAAAAGAAAAGACTTTCTTCTCAGAAGCAAAAGGCAGAAGGGAGATGGCAAGAATTGATACGGTAATCATTTTGGTCCATATTATACATTGATATTTTTATGCATGTTTTAGAAGAAACCAAGAATAAGATGAAATATATTACTAACTTTGACACTGGAGTTACGCAGTGGTTAGAAACATGAGCTCTAGAATCAGAAAAATCTATGTTGGGATTCTGGTTGTGCCATTTCCTCCTTTCCTAGATTTGGGTATCCACATTTGTAAAATAACAATTCGGTATATGAGGATTGAATTGGATAATTTATGTAAAGCATTTAATATAGTTCCTGGCAACTTTTATTATAATTATTCATTCTTATCTTGGGGGAAAATAGCCCATGGGGAGCAGGAATTCAGCCCAGAACAATCCTTCGTATTGGCACAAGACATTTAACCATCCAGAAAACAAGTCGCTTCTCCATTCTCTTCCCTAGAGAAGCAAATGTCATTTTCTCCATATGTCATAAAGTATTCCTGCCTTCTCTCGTGATCACATTCTTGGTACAGCTCCTGGCAACTTAATACTCATAAATGAATTGATGAATGGACTGGTGAAGCAATGAGTATCTCAGGATACCAGATGCAAACAAGGTAGCAGAGAGCCGAAGAAAACTGGCGACAGAATGAAGTGTGTGCTCCTCCTCTTCGCTTACTCTTGAACCATCTCTGTCAAAGTGCCTGAATGTGAGAGCTCACATGACTTGTTCTTCCCTATCAACTGGCAAAGTATGTGGTTTCATTTGTTCATCCATTCCTTGAACAATTTTTGAGCCCTCATCGTATACCAAATATTGTGCTGTATGCAGGACACAGGGAACAGCAGAACAGAGAATATCATAGACCGATGCTTCTCAAACATAAATGTGCATACAAATCATCTGAAGAATCTTGTGAAAATGCATATTTTTATTCTACATTTCTTTTTTATTTTTTGTAGAATTTTTATTATTGATGTATAGAGTTTATGTTTTATTTTTAATTAAATCATAGCTGAATACATTAATGCAGTCATGGGGTACAGTGTACTGGTTTTAAATAGAATTTGAAATATTTTCACCTAACTGGTTAACATAGCCTTCATAGCATTTTCCTAGTTATTGCGTTAAGACATTTATATTCTACATTTAGAAAGATTCACATGTACCCTTGTAAGATGGACCATAGTTGTGGTCCCATAGATCACCTCCCTCCACCCATCCCCCTCCCTGCCCCTTCCTCTCCCTCTTCCTCTTATTCTTGGGCTATAGTTGGGCTATATGAAAGCTATAAATTAGTTTCATAGTAGGGCTGAATACATTGGATACTTTTTCTTCAATTCCTGAGATACTTTACTAAGAAGAATATGTTCCAGCTCCATCCATGTAAACATAAGCTCAAAGATAGTATCCACATTTGTCTAAATGTCTCTGATTTTGATACTCAAAGTTTAAGCCTCAGACCAGTAGCAGGTATAGGTTGTCAATTTAAGAACTCTCTCTGGTCTGTTAATACAGTCAAATTAGGCCCCTCATGTTATTTTATAAAGATTCCCAAGCACATATAGGTATGTCCATCTAATGATGCCCTGGATCTCAAAGGCAGGAATGAGAAATGTATATGTGAGAATGGGCTTTGTTGTTAGAAGGGTAGCACCCAAGGGTATGGAGTTTGTTTGAGTTTCAGAAAAACTTCCAGCAAGCTCAGAAATAGCAAATTCCTAATTTTAAATGTTTCCCTGTCACTTCCTCAGTGCCATGGAAGGTCAGAGGTAAAGGGGGACCACATGAAGAGCCTGAATGCCGTATATACTCCATAGGTCAGGAGCCAGAGCCAGACTCTACCTCTTCCTACCTATGTGATTCTGCACAAATGAGAAAACTTATGCTTTAGTCCCTAAATCTCTACAATGGGAATGCTTATCATTCCTAGCTTACAGGCAGGTTGTATTCCACAGATGATATACAGAAAGCACCTAGCAAGGTGCATATAGTGACCATTGAATGGTATGTGTCGTTACTTTTGTCATTAATAAAACCAAGAGCCACAATATTCTTTATCAGTGCTTTGTCAAGACATGCTAGAGAAAGATAAATCTAAATTGGAGCCCAGTCTCTGACTCGTGTGGTTTTAAATCAAACCAGTAATGTGTGAGCACAGGTGTTTTGTAGTTTGGTCTCTCTGTTAACATGAGAAAAAAAAAAAAAGATAATCAAAAAAGAAGAAAGAGAAAAAACAATCACTATTTGAAAGTGAATGAAGGGCGCCCCCCCCCTCCTTCCTGGCCCTTTTTTTTTCAGCCTTTTTTTTCTTACTTTGACATCTCAGTGTGGTTTTTTTCTTTTTTTTTCTTTTAGCTGTGAGTTCTGGGATAGGTGATAACTGCCAGTAATAGGATTAGCATTGATTTCTTTAGCAAGAACAGAGATGTGGCAGTTCCAGCCATTTCCTGAACTGCCAGCTTTGAAATATCAAAAAAATAGAAGAAGAAAAAAGAAAAGAAATAAATAAAAGAAAAGGAATACATGGGGGGAGGAGGGAACATAGCTTTTAAAGAAAAGGAAGTGTGTGTGAATCTGACCATGTGTGCCTGTGCATGGACTTGTGGACAACCATATGCACACAGAGGAATCTAGAAATGCTCTGAACACATGTAGATCATGAGAATGTTTTTGTTGTCCTATGATAAAGGATCAAAAGCATTGCTTCTGTTCTGCTTCAAAAAAAGGTTTTAACATTCATTTGACTTTCTTTTTCTTTCACAGTGAACACATTTACCAGCTGATCTTTCATAGGTATCCTTGAATCCTGACTTTTTTAACCTTGAAATTCAAACAAAGAAAATTCAATTCAAAGAAAAGAAATGACTCAGAGAAAGACTGCAGTGGGTCCTGCTGGACTTGCCCTCAGAATTCCATTTCTCTGAGACTGTGGGAGACCAAATACACAGTTATGATCTCCAAATCTCAGCCAAATATCTCCTTACAAACAGCTGGTGGGCCTTTTGCAGAATGGGACCCAGTTTTTCACTTCCCAGCCAGGGATTTAGGGGTCTGCCTCCTTTCCTAAATATTCCAAATGTAAGGCAAGTAAGGGGTGAGACACTGACCACCAGCTTCCTTTGCTAAAACCAAAGAGGAAAAATTATGCGGCAAAAGGTAGGCTACATCCACGGTTTTCAAGCTACTCTGAAGATCAAACTAGTGTAAAGTAGAGTGTGAGGTCAACATAAAAAGAGATCTTGATGCTTAAAATTTTAGAAATGGGGAATTTTCTGTTGAACAGAAGTAGAGGAAGGGAATAGTGAGAGATGGTTCTCTTGTCTTTGATGTCTTTGGGGGTTGGATGTATAATATATCCAAATCACTCAAAAAGAAAAGGAAACGATCACTTTAAGAGGAAATCCATTAAGCCAGTCAATTCATGATTTTATATAGCAAATTATTTTATCAGTTATGACATCATTTCTGATGATTATCTTTTTTAGTTACTATTAATTGAGTAGGAATTATGCACCAGGAACTGTATGAAATCTTCTGTGTGCACTCATTAGCACTTTTAATCCTTACAAACCTTACAATCCTTACAACTCCATCTTACAGATCAGAAAAAAATAGCTCAGATAAGTAACTTGTGCAGCATCACACAACAATTAAGTTAACAAAGCCTATATTTAACTTCAAATCTGAATCATTCCAATGCCTAGTGTCTCTTTAATTACACTGACTTAAATTGTACTACAAATTATATTGAGTTAAAACTCTTTTGCACCACCATTCCTGTGAGGCTATTGCATTTTATTTCCTGAAACACTATCTAATGAGAGTCATTTTTCTATATTCATTTATTTATTCACCCACCATCCAGTCAGCATTGTTTGGGCACCTGCTATATGTCATCAACAGAGCTAGACCACTGAATTTAAGAAGAATCAGTCAAAGTCTCTGACACAATATGCTCAGAACTACATGGAGCAGACTGACCAAAGAATAGCAAAGAGAAGAAAATAACTTCTTCACAAAGGAGAAAAGAATATCTTCACAAAGATGGGGTCCTCACCTGAACTTGTATTTTGAAGAAGAATTCATAGAATACATATGTCATAATAAGTAATTTCTTAGCTGGCTATCACCAGCAGCTTTAAAACTCCCAAAGACAAAAATCCTATTACACAACACCTTAGCAACCACTTGAAAAATCAAATGTTAACCAGTTTTTTTATCAATGTAAGTTGTTAAGTAATTATTTTATTTGTTAATTCTTACCAAATTATATATGTATGCACATAGTTTTAAATAGCATTTATTGCTTTTTATCTGATTATAAAGGTACTGCTTATTCTTTGAAGAAACAATATAAAATTATATTACTAAATACATGAAAATTTAAATCACTCTTAACGCAACTACCCAAAGTTATCTATGGTTAACATCTTAGAGCAGCAGTTCCCAACATTTTTGGCACCGGGGACTGGTTTCATGTATGACAATTTTTCCATAGACATGGTTGAGGGTAATGGTTTTGGGATGATTCAAGTTCATAACATGTATTGGTCACTTTATTGCAATGTCACATTACTACATTATGGTTTCAAGGTTTCAAGCTCCTATGAGAATCTAATGTGGCAGCTGTTCTGAGGGGGGAGGAGCTCGAGTGATGATGTGAGTGCCGGGAGGGTCTATAAATACAGATGAAGCTGTTCACCTCCTGCTGTGCACCCCAGTTTCTAACAGGTCAGGGACCACCATCTGAGAGTATAGTTCTTTCTAGTATATTACCATACAGTTATCTATTTATTCCACAATATTAATCGTATTAAGCATACTGCTGCCTAATGTTTTTCCCACATTACTAACTTCACGATGGTTCTTTAGCATTTTCCCGTGTAAACATCCTCTGACAGTGTAACTTCTAATGGCTCCCTAGCATTCCACCCACTGTACACCCCATTCCGTTTCTGCTTCGGAAAACATTTACTAATAGGTGGTTTCTTCTTGTTGTTGTATTGTAAATTATATCACAACGAATATCCTTGTACGTATAGCTTTGTGTGCATCTACAATTATTTCCGAGAGCTAAGTTCCCAGGGGCATTATTACCTCATCAAAAGTTTAAAACCATTTTAAAGTTTTTGGTACGTACTATTTCTAAATGTACCTTCAGAACTATAGAATCAATTTGGCCTCTCACAAGCAGTGTGTAAGTATGCCCATTTTCTTCTTACCAATACTGGGTATTTCCATTTAAACCACTTTAGAATATTTCCCAATTGAGTAGGCAGAAAATTGTATCTTGTTTTTATTTGCTTATCACCGAATACTGATGAGGTTAGGCATTTTTCATACATTTATTATCCACTTGTATTTTTTCTTTTGTCATTTATTCATGTCCTTTGCCCATTTTTCAATTGCTGGGCTTATCATCTTCTTATTGATTTGTAGGCATTCCTTACAGATTAAGGCTATTAACCCTTTGTCTGTCAGAGTTGCTGACACAGCCTTAAACACTAACTCAGACATATCATGTTTTCCATTCTCTGGAATTCAACTCTGACTTCTCCAAACCTAAATAAGCCACACTCTGTGCCCTGGCTCCCAATTATAGATCTACCCACAGCCTATTCTTCCTGCAGCTCTCCAAGCCTGCAGGTACAGCTGTGGAGAATATAATTATTTGCATCTTAGTCTGCTAATTGTTTCATTTGTGCTAAACTTATTCCCATTCTACTCCAGCTGTCCCAAAACTGTTTGGAAAGTTCATTGAAGGCAATAAACAGTCAAAATATTCTCTATCTGCTTGCTATCTCTATTATTTATCAGTCCTTTGGGGGGGGGGGGGTTCTTCACACAGTTCACTCTCTAGCATACATACCAGAGACTATGATTTCTAAATGTTCCTCCAGGAAGATGGCTCTAGTTTTTCCTTAATCTACTATTTTTAAGTAGAATCTTCTAAGAATGGCTTCAGGGCCACAATAATGTGATCAACATGAAGGAAGCCTAACACTCATTTCTATGTTAGCCTGAGGTGGATTGTCTGTGACTGTTCCCCCCCAAAATGCTACAGAAATTTTTCTCTTTTACAGAGAAGAAAAAGAAAGGAAGTTATTACTGGCAATGCCTCTCAGGAACAGTGACTTTTCATGAACTATCTTTGATCCCCTTTTGTTAGGAAGGTAAAGAAAAGAAACAGGCAATGATTTAATTTAATGAGTGACTGTTTAATTCTGGCCCAATCATTCTGGATTATAGTAGCCAAATAATAATATAGGTCATCTAATTAAATTTGAATTTCAGATGAAGAACTAACAACTTTTTAACAGAAGTTATGTCCTATACTTCTGAAATTCAAATTTAATTGGTGTTTGTATTTTTATCTGCTAAATCTCCCAACCCTACCTTGGAAAAAAGCCCACTAGGCACGGGGAATTTGTCTAGGAAATACCTAGATCAACTTGCCCTTGGAGGAAGATTTAAGGAGGAATTTGATTGAAGAGTGAGTAGAGACAAAGATCACATAGAATTTATGTATTGAATCTACTGAGAGACACTAGATTTAAAAGAATTTCGTCTTAAAGGGAGAAACTGAAAAAGAACAAAAGAAATGAGAAAAGTAAGGGAGGGAGGAAGGAGAGAGCGGGGGAGAGAGAGAGAAAGAGAAATAAAAATAGCGTCCTGAAGTTCCAAAGTAAGAGAAGACTATGAAAATGATTTCCTGTAGGACCTAGAATATATTCCCAGAAAACTATTCAATGTTCTTAATTGGATGCCATAAAATTCAACCTCTACAGAACAGAAACCCATGAGGTATAAATGAATCAGAAAAAGATAAAAAGGGAGATATGCAAGATGAGGAAGCATTGAAAAAAGATCAAAAATTAATGAAGAGCATTAGAATGTCCTTGACACAATAAACAATAGAACCTCTTTAAAAATATTAAAATCATTCATGTAAAAGAAAAACTTGAAAAGCCATCTTAGAATGGAAAGGAGACAAAAAGAAAAAAGAAAGAAAAGAGAAAATGACTTTGCTCTAAAGCCAGAGATGAGATAAACAACATTAGGATTGTAAGTGTTTTAAGAATTATAGACAAACATATACAAAAATAGAATTGAAGTTTCCAGTTTGGGCTAAGATGACACAAGCACACTCTACCTTGCTGTCCCACTGAATGCAGCTTTAAAACCTGGAAAAATGCATTGAGTAGCTATTTGAAAACTCTGAGAACTAAATAGTAGCAGACAGCCCATAATTCAAAGTATTACTGAAGAATCATTGAGTTTACCTTTTTTTCCCATTAACATACTGCAACCTGATTTCTAAAACCCAGAAGTGGGCACCCACATACAGAGTTCTGGCTCCAGAAGTGAGAAAGTGAACTCCCAACACTCCCAGCCTCCAATCAAGCCCATGTTAGCAGCAGCAAAGGCATCAGCAGAAGTCCTTAGAAGCTAAAACTGAGATGATTATACTCTCCTACCAACAGTGCTGTATTCCCAAGAAGATAGGGCAAACTCACCATCTCTCTCCATCTCTCTCTTTCCCTCCCTCCTTCCACCCAACTGCAACACCGCTGTCACTTAGTCCTGGACATAGGAGCAGTAGCAGAGGCAGGCAGTAGGCTGAGTAACTAAAGCCTCTGCTTTCTGGGTAGAGGGCTTAAAAGGGTAGCTACCAAGAACAAAAATGTATGAGGAAGGTGGCAAAGAGGGAGGAGCTTGGGAAAGGAAACCTATATAGTTGTTATGAACTCCTCAGCTTACACCTAGTCATGCTTGAAATGTAACAGCATACTAAACAATCTGAGAACTAGACAGATAGATCATCATTCAGACTTTATATTTGTCACTGGGTGGCAAGCACATAGGCCAAATGCAAGTAGGCTTTGAAAATTTAAGAGATTGGAACCACAAAGGCAGATTAGAACTAGTAGCTTCAACCTATCCATAACAGCCTGCTAAAACAAAAGTATCGACATCTTCATTGGATTTAAAAAGACTTGGTCTCATTCTCAAAATATCTAGGATAGAATACAAAATTACTCAATATATGATAAACAAAAAAAATCTTAATTCACATTGGAAAAAGCAATCCAAGACAGCAATATAACATTTCTACACAAATGTTAGAATCATCTGATAATATTTTTAGATGCAGCTATTCTATTTTTTTAAGTTAGTCAATAAATAGTCATGGACAGTCTTGAAACAAATGGAAAAATAAAAAGTCTCAGCAAAGAAACCTAAGGTTTTTTTGAAACATTGTCTTACTCTGGCACCCTGGGTAAAGTGCCCTGGAATCATATCTCACAGCAAATTTAAACCCCTGGGCTCAAGCAATCCTCCTCCCTCAGCTTCTGGAGTAGCTGGGACTATAGCTACTTGCTACAGTTCCTGGCAAATTTTTCTATTTTTTCATAGCTATACTGTCTGGCTCTTGCTCTGGCTGGTCTCAAACTCTTGAACTCAAGCAATCCACCTGCCTTCATCTTCTAGAGAGTCAGAATTACAGGTATGAACTGCCACACCTGTCCTGAAACATAAGATTTTTTTAAAAAAAAAAATGAAACTTTAGAATTTCAAAATAATATAACTGTAAATAAAAACTCACTGGATGGGCTCAATAGCAGCATGAAGACGACAGAGAAAGGGGTCATTAAACTTGAAGATAGTCCAACAGAAATTATTCAATCAGAACAAGATAGAGTAAAAAGACTTAAATAAAATAAAAGGAACTTCAGAGTCTTCAGGATAATAGCAAAAGGTCTAATATTCATGTCATCTGAGTCACAGAGGAGAGGTGAAAGAGTGCAGTGCTGGCTTGGCACCCATAGCACAGTGGTTACAGCCCCGGCTACATACACTGAGGCTGGAGGGTGTGAACCCCACCTGGGCCAGCTAAACAACAATGACAACTGCAACAAAAAATATCCAGGCATTGTGGCAGATGCTTATAGTCCCAGCTACTTGGGAGGCTGAGGCAAGAGAATTGTTTAAGCCCAAAAGTTTGAGGTTGCTGTGAGCTGTGATGCCACAGCACTTTACCAAGGGTGACATGTGAGACTCTGTCTCAAAAAAAAGAGTGCAGAGCTAATGAAAGAATCAAGAAAATGAAAATAAGTGGATAAACATACCGTATTAATGGCTTGGCAGATTCAGATAATAAAGATGTCAATCATTCCACAAACTGATCCATAGATTTAACACTTGTGATCAAAGTTCAGTAGTCATCTAAAACATATATAGAAAAGCAAATAAATCAGAATAAATGTAAACCACTTTTTAAAAAATAATGAATTTGGAGGACTCAGACTAGCTAATTTTAAGACTTTAAACAAAGCTACTCTGTAGCTTTGTTTAAAGATGATGCAGCACTGGAAAAAAAAATAGATATATAAATAATGGAACAGAATAAAAGGTCTAGAAATATGCCCAAACAACTATAGTCAATTATTCTGGTCCCACCTAACAAATCTTAAAAGCAAGACCTCAATGAATCAAACTGTTTACATGTGACTTATCTGAACAAATGTTGAGAATATACCCAGCACCAAACAAAATACATTGTCTGTCATCAAATCAAAATTATCATATGTGAAAAGGAAAAATTACCACACATGAAGGAAAACACAACCCAAATGATGAGAAATCAGTCTATACCAACTCATACTGGTTACAGATATTGGAGTTAGTAGTCAAATACTTGGAACAATTTTTATTCCATACAACAAAAACTTAATAAAGATATAGATGATTTTTTAAAATACCCCAATCAGACTTCTCACCATCAAAATTATACTATCTAAGATCATATACACAGCAAGGATGGGGAATCAGCAGCAGAAGAAAAAATTAATGGGCCTAAAAACATAACAATAGAAACTATCTCAAATAGCACACATAAAGAACAATAATAATTTAAAAGACAGGGCATCAATAAGCTAAAGAACAAATTCAAAATCCTATTCACATATGTAACTGGAGTTCTTCAAGGTGGTAGGGAGAGGAGAAAAGATATTTGATGATATAATAGCTGAAAATTTTTCAGATTTGATAAGAACTATAAACCCACAGATACAAAAAGCTCACTGAATCCAAGCAAAAGAAACATAAAGAAAACTATACCAGTCATTTCATAAATAAATCACTGGAAAGGAATAACAAAAAAAGAAGCATTAAAAACTAGTCAGAAGAAAAAAGCACATTACGTACAGAGTAATATAAATAAAGATGACAGCAGATTTTTTCTCAGAAATAGCATAAACAAGAAAATAATGAATCAATCTTAAAAGTGTTAAAAGGAGACAAATCAATCTAGAATTCTATACCCAGCAAAAATATCTTTTCTAAAACAAAGTAGATTTGTAAGGGGGAAAGAAGAGGAAAAACCTGAGAAAAGTTGAAAGAATCAATGACCAACAGACCTGCACTACCTAAAAAAAATGTTAAAAGAGTTGCTTTACACTGAAGGAAAATGAACCAGACAGAAATATGAATCTACACAAATAAAGTACATATATCCACTTAAAGACTTGTGTATAAATAGTCATAGTAGTTTTATCTTAATAACTAAGACCTAGATGTCCATTGGCAGATGAATGAACAGATACTAGTATTTCTATAGAATGAAATACTGCTTAGCAAAAAAAAGAAATGAACTAGTGATGAATGTAACGATATGAATGAATGTCAAAATAATAATCCTGAGTGAAAGAAATAATACAATAAAAAGTAAATACTATATGGTTATATTTATATAAAATTCTAAATACAGCTAATCTATAGTGACAGAAAGCAGATCAGTGACTGGAGATGGAGGCAGGGTGAGGTGGGCAGAGGTAAAAGGAAGAAATTAAAAAGAGGCAGAAAATAACAGTGACAGATAATGGAGATATTCATTTTTGATCATGTAGATGGTTTCATGGGTATATACCTATGTCAACCTTAGGAAATTGTGAGCTGTGCATGTGTATAGTTTCCTGTATGCCAATTAAACCTCAATGAAACTAATTGCAAAAATAGAGAGGTCTGCTATGTACACTGAGTGACAGATTCTTAGTCTTTCCCAGTTAACAAACAGCTAACATCAAGGTCATCAAAGTTGGCATTAAAGATGTAAACATTATATGTCAAAGTGGTTTTGATTTACGTTTCTCTGATGTTTAAATCTTTGATTCAGTGAGAATCAATTTTTGTTAATGATGCAAGTTTGGGGTCCAGTTTCAGTCTTCTACAGGTCACCAGCCAGTTCACCCAGCACCATTTGTTAAACAGGGAATTTTTCCCCCACTGAATGTTTTTGATAGACTTATCAAGTAAGATTAGCCCACACAACAAAATCCCCAAACTACAGATGTTGTGGTAGATGCAGAGAGAATGGAACACTTCTACATTGCTAGTGGGAATTCAAGCTAATATGACCTTTTTGGAAAGAATTTTTGAGAATACTAAAGGAACTAAAAGTAGACCTACCGTTCAATCCTGTAATTCCTCTACTAGGTATATATCCAGATTATCATAAATCATTTTACAACAAATACAGTTGCACCATAATGTTTATTGAAGCCCAATTCGTAATTACCAAGACATGGAAACAGCCCACATTCCCATCAAACCATGAATGATTAACAAATTGTGGTATATGTACACCATGGATACTATGCAGCCATAAAAAGATGGAGACTTCACATCTTTTATGTTTACATAGATGGAGCTGAAACATATTCTTCTTAGTAAAGTATCTCAAGAATGGGGGGAAAACTATCCAATGCATTCAATACTATTATGAAATCAATATATAATCACCTACATACTCATACAAATGGTAAAACACAACTATAGTCCATAAAGTAGAAGGGAAGATGACAGAGAGGGGAGGGGAGAGGAAGGAGAAAGGAGGAAGGGTATTTGGGGGGACCTCACCTAATGTACATGATGCAAAGGTAAGAGAGTATAATTGTGATGTGTGTGTTAATCAGTTCAGTGTAAGCATTTCACATTGTGTATCAAATCAGTACACAGAACCCCATAAATTTATCAACGTACATAGTTATGATTTAATAAAAAAAAAGAAAAGGACACTAAGAAAAAACTAAGAAATCTGAATAAAGCATAGATTTCAGTCAATTAAACAGCAGCTAGGGCACCTGCCACATACATCAGAGCCGGCAGGTTCGAACCCAGTCAGGGCCTGCCAGACAACATGACAACTACAACCAAAAAATAGCCAGGCATTGTGGTGGGCACCTGTAGACCCAACTACTTGGGAGGCTGAGGCAAGACAATCACTTAATCCCAAGAGTTTGAGGTTGCTGTGAGCTGTGATGCCATAGCACTTTACTGAGGGTAACATAATCAGACTCCATCTCAAAAATAAATAAATAAATAAATAAATAAATAAATAAAAAGTAAATTAAAAAAAAAGATGTAAACATGTCAAGTTCCTTGACAAAGAAAATGACTGTTTTATATAGTCTTACTTTTTTTAAATGTATAAGTGGAAAAATTCATTCAGTAACTTTTTAGGTGCAGAATTCCAATTATATAACTATAGTATTCATTTATAACCAAGTTCTTAACTGAAATAGATCACTAGGCAAATTTTTCATAATTATGAGGAATAACAGAAAGCTATAGCTATTCTCTGGAAAAAAATTGTGATTAGGGTATTACTACACTCATTCTACCTATAAGAAAATAAAGACTCAGAGAGGGTGAGTTGGCAGTTACCCCAAGATTACACAGCTAATGAAATGAATTATTGTTTAATTAATAAGTTCATTACTTAATGGCTAATTAATGTTACTTTTTTTTCCCCATTCCCTAATCCCATCACTGCCAATAGTACTTTAATTTAAGGCCCTGACTTTCAGGCTGTCATAAATCCCAGCCCATCAGTAAGATGGTAAATATGCATATAACAAGAGCTCTAAGAATTTAGATACAGGATACAGACCCAACTGAGACCATTCTTTTTCCCCCAAGTTCCACTAAATTTAGTCTTCAAAGCTCAGATTCAAGCTTTATCCCCTCCAAAAAAGCAAGATTCAAGACTTCACACCTATTCAAAATATAACAAGTTCCAGTGTGTGTTTAAGCAGAATCTTAGCTACATGTCAAAACTAAATATCAGGCTCGGCGCCTGTGGCTCAATCGGCTAAGGCGCCAGCCACGTACACCTAAGGTGGCGGGTTCGAATCCCCAGCCCGGGCCTGCCAAATAACAATGATGTCTGCAACCAAAAAATGGCCGGGCGTTGTGGCGGGCACCTGTGGTCCCAGCTACTTGGGAGGCGGAGACAGGAGACTTGCTTGAGCCCAGGAGTTGGAGGTTGCTATGAGCTGTGATGCCATGGCACTCTACCCAGGGGGATAGCTTGAGGCTCTGTCTCAAAAAAAAAAAACTAAATATCATCCAATATTCATGAGAAGGAAGAGCTGTCACCAAATTCTTTGGTATTTATTTTCTCTTGAATATTGAACATATATATGTTTCAGGTAAAATAGTAAGACTTCATTAAAGGAAATAGTACTCTGATAAATGAACATCTACCAGAGTATCCAGTGTAGTTGGAGTCACTTAACAAATATGTCATAAATTAATGTACTAAATGCATTAACTAGTTAATTAATAGGTTCTTAATGTTCACAAGAGATTGCATTTTAAATCAGGATTTCCAACCTTTCCAACACTTTGCCAACAAATATAACCTATTTCCCAGGTACAAACTACTATATGTGTGCATTAAATCATTGTATATCATTCTCTACAAATGGCATATACCTAGAAACAACCTCATTCATTCTTTCTTCACATACAACAAAGCAACTACTCCTTATGTTAGCTCATATCTCACCCCCATCAAATATTTCTCAGCGTAGCACCTTAGTAATAATACTGAGGACACCCAGCCCTAACAACACAAGCTAGGTCAATAAATGTCTTGTTACCTGCAGTTAGCAATTCAAATCCAAGAAGATCTGGATGACTCTAGCATGCTCATCTACGTAACCTTAGACAACTTTCTTAATTACTCTATGCCTTGAATTCTCCATCTGTAGCACAGGAACTGTAATAATACTACCTACCTTGTAGGGCTATCATGAGGACTGAAAGAAATTATAATGTGCTGACATGTACAATAGTCCCCCTTAATGTTGGAAAATATGTTCCAAGACCCCCGGTGAATACCTAAATCCACAGATAGTACCAAACCCCATATATACTATGATATTTTTATGTACATGCCTGTGATAAAATTTAATTTATAAATTAGGCACTATAAGAGATTAACAACAATAATTAAAAATAGACCAATTATAATAATATACTATACTAAAAATCATTATTCCTTACAGCCATAACTTTTTCAGTTTGAGGGGCAACAAAAGTAGAACAAATTTCTTTTTCTTCACAATTTCATGGATAGAAGATTCATTCTTAATTTAGATCTTAGAAAATTCAACATATAATTTTTTTTCTTTCCTTGTTAACTCAAGAACTTTCACCTTTTCACTTAAGGGAAGGATTTTTTGGTTTCTCTTTGGCATATCCAGATTGCCAGCATCACATCCCAGCAGCACTTATTATTCACCACAGTTCATAGGAAACTACATCTACCAGTTCTGCCATGTCTACTAGTTCTACTGTAGAAGCAGGGATTTAGCCATAACAATACAACATGTTGTTATAGCCCTCCCAAAGACCCAATGCATTACTCATCCATGTCAAGGTTTATACATGTGTACCAGTCAAAGTCCAGCTGGTGCAGAACAAGGGTAGGACTTGCAATGAGGTAGTCTGGAGTCCAATCCAATAGCTTCTTTGGGGAAAATCACTTTCTCTCATAGAGTCTGTTTCTTCATCTGCAAAGTTGAAATAATTCCTACTTCACTGTAAAGGATTATATGACATAACCAAACTAAGAGTACCTTTCCAATGTAAAATGCTTTGCCATGTGTAAAATGCCACATCTTATCATTAACTTTTTATCAATGGTTTCATTCATTCAAAATATATTCAGTTCATTTTTGCCTGCTGTAGGCACTGTCCAATCTCTAGGGGCAGGCATAGAAATGAATAACACACAGTAGTCAAAGTTTAATACATATATTTTATTTAGTTTTATTTAGTTTATTTGTTAGATATGGGGGTCTTACTATGTTGCCCCGGCTGGAATGCAGTATGATTTACAGGTGTGATCATAGCACATGACAGCCTCAAAGTCCTGGGCTCAAACAATCCTCCTACCTCAGCCACCCAATTACCTCATACTGTGCCTGGCAATACATACTTGTTTAGTATTATTTGATGACTGCCCAATTTATATTGCTTTTGAACTGGAGAACTTAGTTCTAATTTGAAAGATATCTAAGGTGAGGTACTCTGTTGCATCTTCACAGACATATGGCTCTGTCTAGTCTGTGCCCCCCAAGTGAGCCCCATCCTCTGTTACACCATTGAACTACTGCCTTCATGAGTTTCTGTCCTGTAAATGCCCGCCTTTAGACTGTGAGCTCCTCTCTGGGAGGACTGTGGTTGCTTTCATTTTCTTTGTATATTCAGTATTTAGCACAGAGTATTGCACAAAGTAGGCATTTAATAAATGTTTTTGGTAGCTAAGAATAACCAATTGCACATAGGATATGGGGGAAAAGAAATGTCACAAGTCCATTAAACCCTGTAAACCAGAAAACCTATGAATAGAGTTCTCTTTTGTACTAGCACTTAGGTGTGTGCCACCTCCATGTGTAGCAATGCACATGGGCTAATGGGTCAACCCTAGCTGAGGACATTACACTTCAGATTATTAGGTAGCTGTTTAGTAAATGACAACTTCTGATGTCCTAAACTTCCAGGAAGAGTTAGTGTCCCTCAAAGAAATAATCAGTGTAACCTTCCAACCAGTAAAATCAAGCCCCTTATATTCTGTTTAATTTCCTAGGAGTTTTTATATACATATATATGTTCAACACACATAGCCCCTCACACATATACCAGCACTATATTTTTTTACAACATAGGGTTTTCCAGGATTGACTAGTTTTAAACAACAGTATTTTATTATTTTAAGCACACCCACTGTGGAAACATTCTCAGGGCTCACTGCTTCTGCTATTGGAACATTTGTTTTTTATTCTGAATATTTCAGCACATCTATTTACCTGGCACTATATTTAGTACCACAGTGCCAAGATGGCATATATAAAGATTCAATTGCAATTCCCATCTGATGTCCCTTCCCTCTCCTTTTTACCCCCTTTTTTATGTCCACACTCTGAATTCAGCACAAAGTTGGTGTGTTTAATTTAAAAAGAAGTAAAACGCTCCAGGAGACGCCTCAGACCACTGCAAATCACCTACTTTATAGAGGCAGTAAAATTGTGTATCGGATTAGAAGTGATGCTGATCTGAAATTTATGATAACTTTTAATGGCATTATAATTTTTTTCCCTGTGCGCTCCATAACTGCGTCGTTTCGATGCACAGTGCAGTGAGATGAAATTTGTAAGGGAAGAACATTACCCAGGCAAGCCCAGGGAAAAAAAAAAAAAACAGTGGAATAATGTAACAGCCCCACACAGGCAGATGCAAACTATTCTTTCCATGCACTATGTAGAGGCACAAACTACAAAACGACCCTTTGAAATGAAAGTCAACCTAGGGTCCAGAGTTTGTTGATAAAACTAGGAAATGTAAAAGAAGCAACATATGAAGAAACCTCTTGTAGGTATTTTCTTTATACCACCTCACCACTTCTAGGAATCTTCATGTCTCTCAGCTGAAAGAAGCCCACTTGGGCATTTTGAAGTAATTTTCTGAAAAAAATGGCTCTTCCATGAGCTAGATCTATTGCCTAATTTTCTCTGGGACACTTCAACTCCCCTTTGGCTCCAAGAGAATGTGAATGGAGTTTTGGGGTGTCATAGGCTAAAAAGACCTGTAAAGTCCTGAGAAGTTCATAACTTAAAAAAAAAAATTGTGAAAGAGAGAAAAAAAGAACTCAATAACAGAGGCAGAAAGAAAAAGAGAAAGCACATAAAAAAAAAAAAAACAGTGTTCATATTAAGCTCCAATTTAAAATATGACAGAATTCCTTTCCAGAAAAGCTACCAAAGGGGAAGACTTCCTCTCAATGCCAATCTCCTCTTCAACTCTCATCTTCAGGGATCATCCAGCCTCTGCTAGAATACTCACAAGGACAAGAGGTTCAGCACCAACTGAGGCAGTTCATAAATTCATTTGTAAATTGATTGAACAATATATTTAGGCATGGTGCTAGGCACCAAGGCTATGCTATTGTTAAAATATTTTTGAAAACGATTTCAACAGTAACATGCATTGTTCTGTTTTCTGATTAGAGAAACAATACAGGTTTAGTAGAGGAAATTATATCTTCAAAATGTGGAAAGCATTCTTGCCAGAAATATCTAACATGAATCTAATAATGAGTACAAAATCTGAAAATTATTCAGGGAGGATTGACCTGAACACGCCAAAAATGCGAACATTATAAAAGACAAAATTGTAGAACTATTTCAGTTTCAAGGATACTAGAGACACAACAGTAAATAAAATACGTGAAACTCAAATAAATCTTGGATCAAAATTTAAATGGGGGACTTTGGGAGTATTTGAATATAAGCTAATACCTAGGTGATATTATTAACCTAATATTAATTTTGGGTATTTGTAATAATGTTATTGTGGCTTTGTAAAGGAGATGAACTTGTTCTTAATATACACATGTTGAAATATTCAGGGGAGAAATGTCAGGTCTACAGTTGTTTGTCTTTCAAGTAAGACAGCAAAGATGGATAAGGCCAACACTGCAAAATTTTTAGCAATTGGTGAATCTGGGTGAGGGGTTAACATGGGTTCACTATCTTGCAACTTTTTGTAGCTTAGAATTTTTTCAAATTCAGAAGTTGGGGGAAATATCTAAAAAATAATGCTAGTTATCTCTGAATGGGGGGTGTTTTAATTTTCTTTTTTATCTTTTTCTATATTTTCCAAATATTCTACAAGGAGAAAGCCCTTATTTTATACTGAATTAAAATGTGTCTGTTCATGCTATGAAAAGGGGAGCAGGTGATGCTCCAAAGAGGGTGAGCAGACCCAGGTTCTTGATCAGGCTTTTGCATCTTGGGCTGGTATCATCATGTGTGAACTTAACCGATGCTGTAGGGTTTTGTTGAGGTTCAAAATGAGGAACCAGATGAAACTAAACTCTTCTTTGAAAAAGTTTCTCTTTGCTTTATATGGAGCTAGAGGAGACCCCAAATAACCACTACAACTCTATGAAATAAGAACAAATCTGTAGGCACCACTTTACCAGCCTTCAGGCTATCCTATAAGTCTGTAGTAATCTTAACAGCATGGTATTGGCAAAAACATAGAGACACAGACCTTAGGAACAGAATAGAAAATCAGAGATGAAATCATCCATCTTTGAAGAAGCAAACAAAAACAAACACTAGTGAGAAGAATCCTTATTCACAAAATAGTTCTGGGTGAAATGGATAGCCACATGTAAAAGGTTGAAACAGCCTTTATTCAAATAAAAGAAATTTAGAATATACTACAGCAGAGAAACCTAGTGGCCATCTAATTCAACTCCTTCATTTAACAGTGAGGTGAGACTGAGGTCCAGAGAGCAGAAATAGGTTATCCAAAGTCACATAACTAAATCATTGTAAAACTCTTATGTCTGACTCCCATCATACATTCGTTCCACTAAACCATGTCACTTTTCTTTTGGTCCAGTTTCCCAAGCTCATCAAGGTATTTCTCTCTTCTATGAGACTCAAAGTCTGGATAGCAAGCTTCTCTCTCTTCTATGAGGCTGGAAGTCTGGATAGCAAACTTCTGGGTCATTAATTAAACACAACCTTAGTGTGTATTCTTGGTCATTATCCATCAGTTTTTCAGTGAGTTAGAAAAGCAAAGTCTTCTCTTTATTTTTTTCCACAATCTACTATTCACTGGCTATGTCCTCCTTTCTTTTAAATTTGCTCTATACCTTCATGACTTTCAACTTCCTACTCAGAACTGCAAATCCTTTTGAAGACCCTATTTCTTCTTTTTTCTTCCCAAAATGTTTTTCCCTCTTCTCTGCTTCCATAGAACTTTAAATACCACCTCAGATAGTGCTGACTTCTGCCCCTCTGACAGTGAACTGTGACCTGTCTCTACCTCCATTACAGCATCAAGAGCAGATTTCCTTCCTCTGTAATTTTTGGTTTTGTATCTTTTCAGCCTTGAGCTCCTTAAAGGCAGAGTTGCTACCTTACTTACTTCCATCTCTCCAGCTCCTGGCACAGGCACACAGTAGATGGATAAATTAGCTCTCAAAAATGAAGGCAGGCCATTGCAGCCCAATTCATAATTGCCAGGTCATGGAAGAAGCCCAAGTGCCCATCGATCCACGAATGGATCAACAAACTGTGGTATATGTACACCATGGAATACTACACAGCCATTAAGAAGGATGGAGACTTTACATCCTT
>CAUYQV010169135.1:0-79049 GCA_963574575.1 Galagoides demidoff
TATTCCAGCCAAAGCCTTGGTCATGTTAGGCACACAACCAACCTGGCCACATGAGATCCTTCCTCAGTTTCTCACAAGTGTGCTTGCACAAAGTCTTTTCACTGGTCTCTCTCAAATGGCTTTTTTGGTCAGAAGCATATAGGCTTTTTACCTATATTCATTCTTTTAACTGTCACCTAATAGTCCAAAATATAAATAAACTGAGATTGTTTTGTTTTCCTGCTAAAAGACAGCTTGGTTCCAAGTTTTTACTATTATCACACTTCTAAAAACATCCTCATGTATGTCTTTAGCTACTTTAAGGTAGATATCTAGAAGTTGAAATTCTATGTTGTATTAGTTTTCTCCAGCTGTGTAACAAAGTCTTAGAAACTTAGTGACTTAAAACACAGTTTTTAGAGAAATTTTATAGTTTTGAAGGCAGAAGGCTTAGATGGATTTCATGGGATGCAATCAGGTGTTGACAAGGCAGCTTTCCTTTTGGAAGCTCCAGGGAACATCCATTCTCTTACCTTTCCTATTTACAGAAGTTGCTCCTCACACATGGGTATGAATATTCCTTGGCCTGGGGCCCCGTTTCATCTGTAAAGCCAGCAGTTGAATCTCTTTGACATTTGCTTTTGTTTTCAAAGCAAATTCTTCCCCCATTCTCCTGACTCTCTTTTCTCTTACCAGAATCCTTGTGATTACACTGAGACCACCTGCAGCATCCCAGAAGATCTCTTCATATTCTTGATTTATAGAAGTCACATATTCTGAAGTCAAGTCCTCTGGAGGATGTATCTATTCTTAATCCCTCTTCCAGTCTGTAGCTTGCCTTTATACTCTCTCATTGAAGTCTTTGGATGACAGAAGTATTTAATTTTTATAAAATCCAACTCATCATTTTTATATTTTTATAATTAGGGTTTTTCTGTGTCCTTTAAGAACTCTTTGGTTATCCAGGATTATGAAAATCATTTTCTATGCTTTCTTCTAGAAACCTTATATTTTTCATTTTTACATGTATGTCTATGTTCCATCTTGAATTGATTTTTATGAATATGGGAGGAAAGAGCTAAAGTTTATTATTTCTATACAGGGTCCTGTAGGTCAGCATCATATGGAAAAGACCAGCCTTTTCTCAATAAATTCCGTTAGTTCCTTCATCATAAATCAAGTTGCCATTTAAATGGGGGCCTATTCCTGCACTCTCTTTTCTGTTCCTCTAAAATATTTGTCCTTGTGACACTACCATATCATTTTACTACTATAGTAAATCTTTGTGGTAAATCTTGAAATGGTGTAGCATAATATCTAAAACTTTTCCATGCCAAGATTGTCTAGGCTATTACTCCAGGTTCTCTACATCTACATATAAATTTTAGGATCAACTCATCAATTTACATATGCATTCAAACCTGCTGCTATTCTTATTTGATTGTATTGATGCTGTAGTTCAATTTGGGGAGAAATGGTATCTTAATAATATTGAGTCTGCCAATCCATGAACATGGCATATTGCTTCTTTTAGTTTAGGTCCTCTTTATAATTTTTTTCTAATTAGTTTTCATCATTTTGATTGTAGAAGCTTTTAAATTTAAAATTTAAATAATCCAGGGGTCCTCAAAATTTTTAAACAGGGGGCCAGTTCACTGTCCCTCAGACTGTTGGAGGGCCGGACTGCGGGTCCTGGGCTGAGTTGGCTGCTAAGCAGGACAGGCGGCCATGGCAAAAACACTTGGCAGGCCTGATAAATGTCCTAGGTGGGCTGCATGTGGCCCGTGGACCATAGTTTGAAGACGCCTATAACAGACTATTAAAATCATTCCTAAGTATTTAAGTTATTTCAATGCCATTATAAATGTCTTATTTAAAATTTTACTTTCTGTTTTTGTGTTGCTCGTATATAGAAATATAATTTAATTTGTATAATGACCTCATGTCTAACAATATTGCTAAGTTAATTTGCTCTGATAGCATATAGATTGTTCTGCATTTTCTGTTCAAAGTGAAAACACATTTTTATGTATTTCTTTCCAAACTTTATTCTTTTTAGTTTTTTTATGCCATATTATACCAACTGGTATCTCTATTGCAATATTGAATAGAAACAGTAAAAGTGGAAATCTGTGCCTTGTCCAAATATTAGGGAAATAAATTCAATATTTTACCTTTTAAATATGATGGTAGCTATAATTTTTTAACATAAATTCTCTATCATATTGAAAGAAGCCCCTTGTATTATTAATTTTCTGGAAAATTTATTATGAACAGGTACTATATTTTATCAAATTTTTTCTCCATCTATAGAAAAGGTAATTTCTATCCATAAAGTTTTTATTCTTTTATTAGTTTAATGTAATAAAATACATGATAGATTTTTGAATCTTAAATCAATCATTTATTTTGAGATAAATCAAATTTGATTATGATGTATTATGTTTTTTATATACCACTGTGCTCAATTTTCCAATGTTTTGTTGAACTTTTTTGCATCTATCTATATAGGGAGTATTGATTTATACTTTTTTAAATTGATGTTCACTATTCCTCTGTTCTTTCTTTTCCTTTTTTCTAAAGCAGTTTTGGAAACATCAATATTATTTAGCCCATAAATATTTGAAAGAATTTACTAATTAAAGTAGCATAGCCTGGAGTTTCTTTGTGGGAAGGTTTCTAATAACACATTTAATTTCTTTAACAGATATAGCACTATGTAATTTTTTTATTTTTAATTGCATTAGTTTAAGATGTACTTCTCAAATAGTTTATTTTATTTAATCTGTTGAATTTTATTGTCTTATATTTTATTATAATATCACCTTTTTAATATCTTCAGGATCTATAGTGATGTACCCTCTTTCATTTTTTATATTGATTATTTTGTATTTTCTCTTTTCCTATAGTAAGATATATATACCCTAAAGGTTTATTATTACCTTATTTATATTAATTACTTATAACACTGTTTCAACAAACCAACTTTTGGCTTTGTTGATTTTTTACTTTTCTTGCCTATTCTCTAAAGTCATATATTTCTCTTCTCATATTTATTATTTTCTTCCTTCTTATTTCCTTTGCATTTAATCAGCTCTTATTTCTCTAGCTTAAGATGGAAATTTGCATTATTGAGTTTAAGTTATTCTAAAATCTGAATTTATGAGTATAAATTTCCCCATAAATACTGTTTTTTTGCAAATCCATATTTTGATGTGTTCTACTTTTATTATTATTTGGATCAACAATAAAAGGGGGCATGGTCAGGCATATTTGGCTCAAAATAAACCTTCTTAAATTATTTTACAGAGTTTGGATTCTCTTCTACTCATTATACTGATTTTAATTCCTTTGGATAGACCCAGAAGTAGGATTTCTGGGTCATGTGGTAGTTCTATTTTTAGCTATTTGAGTTTGGAGACCTTGCTGTAGAAGATGTGTATTCCAATGTTGCTCTTACTCCTAGTGCACAGTCCTTCTGGGATCCCAGTAAAAAGCAGTAAATGGTTGCCATGCTCTTGAAGCTTATGAGAAATGGGACTCCAAGCTGTATTTCCCCAATGGGTGAAATCTCCACTCAGCTTTTCTGTCTCCTAGTTTGTGCTTTCCTTTCAGTTTCTCAAAATTTTGCCCTAGGGTGGGTCAGGGGGCTGCCAACAAATTTAGGGCACTTGTATGTATACTTTGGGCTCCCTCCCTTCCAGCATTTTGCCTCCCTTATTTACAACTGCTAACTCCTTGGACTGTCCAGTGTTACTTCATTATGTACAACATGCTGTGCTTTTCAAATATGAAAATGTTTACTTTTCATTAATTCTTGAATATTCTCAGTCACTATCAGTGTTGTGCCACTCTCAGGCTCTTATCTCAAGACCATTTCCTAACTTCCTTGGGTCCCCTCTGAATCTCAGAATGGCTGGTGCTCTCAAGGCACTTCTCTCAATTCCACAATAAGTGTCTAACATTTTATATAATTATAAAGTAATATTTTAAATTGATTCATATTTACTAAATTTGGGGGCATATAAACTTTATTTCTTTGTATCTGTCGATTTCTGTTCAAGTTGATTGAGTCTTTGTATGTCTTATAATTTAAGAGGCAGTCTTAGACTGGCTAACCTCCACTAAGCAAGTTAGAGGTTTTGTGTTTGATGATCTGAAGTGTGAACAGATGAAAAAAAAACAAGTGGAAGTGGGAAGATAATGGTTTCTAAATCTAGATGATGGATACTTAGAGGTTATTATATGATTCTCTCTACTTTTATGTATATTTATTTTTAAAACTAAGATAAAATTAGTCAATAAGTTCATTACTTCCTATAAAAAAATTTTTGATTTCGTAAGTAGTTTTGTACCAGTATCTATATATATGTACATATACAGATATATAAATATATATATACACACACACACACAGAGATATTTATATATATACATGAAATAAAAAGAACTTTGTATGCCTTCCTTCGTTTATTTGCTTACTCAGCAAGTACTCATTAAGTGTATCGTACTAAGTATGAACACCACCAACATAATCCCTGCCCTTATTAAGCTTGTCATCTAGTAAAGTCATTAGATTATCACCATTAAAGAGGTGGAAAGGAGAGGAAGTGAAGCAGCAAGTTAAGGAAGCACAGATATCAACTAAAAGGGGATATTAATTGAAAAACTATTATATTTTAGATACCAGGTTAGGTACTATCAGTAATATATGTTATTCACAAGTATTAATGCCTTGCTGCCATTGCCAAATGAAGTCAATCAATGAGGTAAAATAATTCAGCTCCTTTTAATGAAAAGGAAACATCATACTGGTGCAGTTCTTGATGGCCTGCAGTACAGTAGGCACACTGCAAGGTATTTTCTATCACCATGTCTGGTCCTTATGAAACACTGCAAAGTATGTGTTTCTAAAATGAGAAAACTGTAACTGAGAGAAAGTAACTTGCCTAAGTTTATAGAGCTATTAAGTGTATGAGCTGGGATGTGAATCCAGGTCTATGAGCTTCTAAGTCCTGCTCTTTCCACTACATCATGCTGCCTCCCAAGTAGACGAGTGCCTTCTCCATAGAAATGTGGGATCCTGAAATGCCCAGATAGATTAATATTGTGAATTAAAAGCCTACTTGATGTAGGTATTGGGAAGCATTTAATTCATTATAATCATGGTTTTTTTCTTCAAATATCTTTTGATTATTTGCCTTGATGGTTTGGGAAGTGTCACGCTGGAGAATCAGCATCATAGCTAAATGTCAGGTTCTAAATTTTATAATGTAAATATTTACAAAGTCTGAGCCAGATCACCAGAGTAACCATTCAGTTCTTCTCTTGGTTTTGGAATTGTGGGCTATACTGAAGACAGAGGAAGAAAGTTGAATAAACTTTCACTATTGGATGACTGCCTGACGTGGCTCGGTAGTTTTTGCCCCCTATTGCTTTTCATAGGGTAACCTTGACCAGCATGTAATTGGTAATAACATTATAATGCCCTACACCAGCTTCTCAGATATGCAGCTATAATTTACAACCCTCTTATTGTTAGAGAGTTGACTTTGACTCTGTCGTATTTAATCCCACATTAACAATATTTGGAGACTAAAGAATAGTCTAGCATTTTCCCAAGCCAAAAATGAAAATTATAATCATATAGTTGATTGAAAAGTCAAAACTTCTAACAGTTTAGATTTTTCTCCAAGCTAGAGGATAATTCTGGAACAGAAATAATCCACAAGGTATTTTTTCCAGAAACTCTCACTTCATTATCCCTGTAAAAGAGTTTAAATCATTGAATTACCTCCTTCTGTGGTATGTCTGTTTTATTTTATCCATAGATTTACATAGAAAGGTTTAGTGTCTAAAACTTAGAATTTATTAAAAAGTAATTGAAACAAATCCAAAATCTAGCCAGTTACTAAAAGTGGAGATTAATTCTTAAAATATAGTCTTGTTATGACCTGTCTCAACCCTATAATTTAAAGCATTTTTGAACATCTCAAAAAAACATAATTTCAATTGGAGCATATTCTGGTGCAATTTTTTTATTTGATGCATCAAATTTTACAGAACATATTTTTTTGAAATGTCAAACACATAGGAAAAACATTTTTTCACATGCAGAACTTTTAATTTTTCATTAGAAAAAAATGGAAAATCTCACTTGTTTCATGTAATTTCTATTGTCATATTTTCTTTCTAATTTGGTCTTGTGTTGTCTATCTTGAGAGTGGCTATAAGTTCTAGCCCTACTATGACCAGAAATTCAAGCAATTTCTGGTTGCGGATGTTCATGTCTTTAATAAGATACTTTTTTATACTTGCAGGGGGCCAAAGACTAAGTATCTGACCAAGTATCTACTCAGTTTATCACTGAAATAATCTCTCTCCAAAAAAAGAAACCTGACTGGAAAGACCCCAACCTAGGGCCAGATATATGTGTGTGTCAGATGAGATATAATGAGGAAGTGAAATTAAAATGCATGGCACAGAAGAATTTTATTGCTTACAGGTCCTAGAGAGGTTAGGGGAACTAACAGGTGGCTGAGGGGAACAGCCTTCAATGATAGCAGGAAATGCAACCAGCTGGGGAGGGGCAAGAAAAGGGAGAAAATAGAGAGAAGTAGGGAAAGAGAGGAGAAAAAGGGGGAGGGAGAAAAAAGAGGAAGGGGAGAGGGAGGGGTAAGGAAGAAGGAGAGTAAAGGGGAAAGGAAGAGGGGGAAGGAAGGGGAGGAAAGGGGAGAGTGCAGAAGAGAAAAGAAGGTAGGAAGAGGGACAGGTGAAAGGAGGCTGAAATTAGAGGGGGAGGAAAGTGGGGACAGAGGCACAGCCCTCAGGCTTTCTCTCAGAAGTTGCAGACTGGAACTTGAGTCTGGCGCCTTTAGACCGCTCAGGACACCTATGGAGCATATTGCAAGTACCAGTTGGATCTATCAGGTGTAGAGCATAAATGTCTTAATCCTGTAATTGGGTAAGTGAGGTGAAGGCTATGTGTTTAGTAGGATGAAAGCATTCCAATTTGTACAAATAATCAACACATTGAATCTCATAATGGCATAAATGTATTTATGATATATGTACGAATGACTTAATACAAAATAAAGAATAAATAAATAAATAAAATTTACCATCAGTAAAAAAAAAAAAGTTGTGGACTGGATAGTTTAAAGAAAACCCAGGTGGAAGAATAATCTTATTTGCACGACTCTGGTATTGACCACTAGATTTTATGGTGGTCAGCAGATATATTGTGTTGAGTTTTGGGCCAGTGATATGAGGAACAAGCAGGCTATATGATAAACAGCTACACAGAGAGAGCAAGTTTTAAACAGGCCAAAGGTGACAGAGTATAACTAGGTTTCAAACAACAGTTGGTCCTAGATACGGATGCTGATGTAGCAAGTATATAACACACACACACACATCAGACTATAACCCTCTATTGTGGCCATTTTAAAGTCACTACCTGAGATATATACTTGTGTATATAAATATGTGTGTGTGTATATGTAAAATTACTTTTAAGCAGCCTCAATAGAGGGGTTACATAATGATGGTATGCATTTCCAAAAACTTTTATATAAGCTTCTAGCCTATCTTTAAATAGCCCTTATGAAAAAATATATTGTAGGAAAGTTATTATAATTTCTGAACATACACATTTCATGATTTTCTTCCACTTCATTTCAAGGGAAATTCTCTCTTGATTTGGGGGCTACATTGAAGTGATTTTTAAAATATTCTATTAAGCTGATTAAGATAATTCACTGCTGCAGGTGTTACCCTTATACAGTGGACTGTTAATAACATAATCATTCACACTTGTGAAATAATTCTGCCTCTGGTTCAAAGCTTTCTCTTGTGGAGGGCCTGAGAGTTGCTAGAGGAGTATTCACAGGAAAAATAAACAATATTAGTAGTGGTATGCACCATGGTTGACATGGAATGTTTATTGTTTCCTTCTCCACTTGGTTTAACGGCAGAAGGCTTGTGAAATGTCAGTCGTGGAGAGACCTATAACACATGGCACTTCTGCAGCCCCTTCCAGATCACTTCGTGTTATTTTGAGCATTACTTAGCAAAGTCACAAGCATAGTCAGAAAGATGGGGAAGGGACGTGGATATTAAACCCACTTCAGAGTGAGACTCCAGGCAGCAGTTTGGATGAAAAGCAAAGAAGATTGTGTCTAATTAGAACTTCGGGGTAACTGCAAATGGCCTGGTATAATTACCTGAGCAGGAAGGGAGCCAGGTGGAAGGTAACACCTCTAGTCAAGAGAAACGATTCTATTTATATTCACACATTCATTCAACTATAATTCTAAGTGCCCATGAAGGAAAATAAGATTTCTACCTTTCAAAATGTTGTGTTAAGTATATTTTAAGGTTCCGTGAGCCATTATTTTTACTGGAAAGTTACATCATTAAATAACAAATGACTTGTTAATCCAATTTTAAATTTCTTCTCATTTTGACTTAAAGGTACAAAGTCTGAAGTCTCTTTTCTAAAGGGTTCTTGACTTAAAGTCTAATGAAACTATCTAAAAAGTCATCACATTAATCATGTTTTAAGGTTTTCAGATATACTTTTTTTCTAAACAAACTTTTAAAAACTCATCAGAAAGTAGAAAACTATAGTATAAAATAATTTCTAATTTAATTTAAAATTATAAATATGCCAATTTCCAATGATTTATGAAAAATAAAATACTCGTCAAGAGAAAATGAAAAATATTAACATAAGATAAATGATCAGTTTCAACTCAGCAGCAATGCAGTCAATTACTATAAACACACAGCTTTTTAATAGGCACACATGTAGCATCTCACATACATGTGTTTAAAGAATAAAAAAGTTCACTTTGAAAATTAATAGAACAATGCTAATGAGCAATAAAATGTTAGATTTCTTCATGGTCAGTATAGAAAGTATCTTTAATCTAGGCAATTTGTTCCATCTGGTATAATCAAGGACAGCAAATAATTAGCATATTAATATGCTTTGCAAAGTAGCTTCTTGTTCCTTTTATAACAAAGGTGGGAATTATAACACTGACTTTTATTTTTCAGATCCCTAATATGGTGTGATCAACCATGATGTGAGTTTTACTACCTTGTCTTAACAGTGATTTTAACTGGACACTAGATCACGGCCATTCTGACACACCATTCTCTTGGGAGAAGAGAGATCTGTGCTTTGTCTACTAGGTTGAGCTTATCTGGTAAGGCAATTTTACACATGAACTACTATTGTCTACAAGTCACTAGAAAGTCTACTTAAATCAGCAATTGACTGCACAGCTTCCCTGGAGAATGGAGGAGAGGAATGAGATCTATAGCTAAGTGTGCATCCCGCTGACCAGCTGCAGGCATTTGTGCTTTGTAACAAGGGTCAGTGTCATGGCTGGGAACTTAGAGAAGAATTAGTAGGGAAGCTAAGTTAACTATGTTAGGGAAATGTCATCGCACAATGAAAAGGTAAGAAATCCAAAGATAAATGTTTCATAGTTATCCTGCATTCTCTTATCATATCTTTGTTTTTAAAATCCATGCAAGAGACATTGCCAGGATTGATCTTTGTTTTCAGGATTCTTTCTTTCAGCTGAGACTCTTTCTCTGCCTTACACAAGCATCACTGCATGGAGATAGGTAGAAAGTAAGTTTGCAGTGTTCACATCAAAGCATCACCAAAATTCCCAAGTGTAAGGCATTTGAGTATGCAAAAATAGATCTCTGATTCTATGAGTTTCTGTGTGAAGCTCGGTCCCTTATGCTTCTGCTCAGATGCAGGCTTAACTTTAAACTGCCCCTTCCCCACAGGGCTTCTTGATTGTCACAGGAAAGAACATATGGAAGGAGGAATAGGGAGGAACTCAAGAAGAAGTAGTCAAAACATTTTGTCGATATTCATCTCAGGGTTTCATGAAACCAATCTTGCATTGCAATCAGGAAAAAGATTACTATTACTCTGGAAAGAACTTAGAATGAATGAGAATAAAGAAAATGGACATTTCTTTTTCCTGCCTGCTGAGTCTCTTCTTTAAACTGAAACCTTTGGCTTACAATTTCAGACTCTAATTACCCTTTCTCTTAACTATTATTAAAGCTTATATTGATCGGCTATTGAGTATGTAATAGCATTTCACTAAAATCAGATAAAGATTAGAAGTATTTACTGGAAATCTAATTTGGCTAAAAGCAAAGCATCTGTCCAGTTCTTGATTTCTTTAACTTAAAATTTCTGGTCTTCAAAAGGTAGAGAAAGGACAATGACCCTCATTTTGGGTAGATTGGGATACTGTGACCATATATAACCTTTAGTAACTTGATAATTAGAGAAGAACAAGGGTAAGCATAATCACATGGAGCACCCTAGATATTAGGAGGATAGGCACAAAAATTCCAAAAAAAGGGAAAAAAAAGAAAGAAAACAAAAGCAAAAGAATACACAAAAAGGGCTAATTCTATAGCCTAAAAATCTCTAAAAGAAAACTGGCAGACAATAGTGGAAATACATTAATTTTCATACTTGATCCCAGGGAGAAAGAAAAATAGAAGTATCTAAAGCAGATGAATTTCTCTGGTAATTTTGAGCAAAAAAAAACAGTGCATACAAAAGGTGACCAGGAAGGTCAAGATGTTAGAAGTGTCATAAACCTTTATGAGAGTGTCAGACTAAACTCAGGAATGTGCTGAGGCATTGGAAAGTTAGACAAAAACACCATAGAAGAATGCTTTAAAATCAATGAAATTATTTTCAGAGTTGAAACCAGCTCTATAGGACAAAGCTGTTTCATTTTGTATCATAGGAATATGTGTATATATAAATCACTTTTGTTACAGATGTGAAAATTGTGATCTAGTGGACAAAGATACCACTACCAGCACAGAGCTGTTAAGTGGGAAAGCCCAGACTGTATCCAATTTCTTCTGAATGCCTTCTTGTGTATTCCTTTCCAGAGAAAAACATTATACCTGGTGACATGAGATATGTAAGATGCTCTTCTAAGGGCTGAAAACCAACTAAATTAGTACTATATAGGAAGCCCTGACTTAAAAATAGGATGCTTAAGAATAGCTTATCCAGTGGAGGCAGAGCATGATAGACAAACATAAACCTGTAGCAATGGTTCTTCCTCCCAAACACCAAATTTAGCAACTACCCACACTAAGAAGCACATTCAGAAGAGCCAACATAGGTGACAACCAGGTCACAGTACCTGGTTTTAATATTATTTCAAAGTACTGAAGAAGGCAGAAAAAGATAGTCTTACATTGCCTATGCCCTCCTTCCCATTCCACCACAGTGCCACTCCAGCTCACAGAGTAGAAATTCTGTGTGCCAGGGAACGGAGTATGAAGAGACTGAGCGACTTTGCATTGGAACTCAGGGCTACCCTGTCATGGGAACACAGCACAGAGAAGAGTTCTGCTGACATCCTCAGAGGGCTTATTTAGACCAGCCAGAGAAAAATCCTCCACCCCTGTCATATGGTCTTGAGGTATTAGAAACTATGTTAGTCTAAGGTGACCAGATTTTAACATTGGTAAAGTGGGGCACCATTGGGGGGGAGCAGGGCCTGACAACAATGCAAACTTTGATAAGCAGTTCTCCATAATCAGTTCTCAACAATTATTTGTTATTATTAAATTTTAACATTATAAAATTAAAATATATATATAAAATACATATCCTGGCGAAATAGCCACATGGCAGCCAAAAACCATTTATTCCCTTCCTGTTCTCCCATGTTCCCTAGCTTGTTGTGCATTCTTTCCAAAAATTGGGGCTTTTTAAAAATGCCACAGGACACAGGACAAATTGTTAAAAAGCAGGACATCTGGTCACCTTACTGGGGGGGCAGGGGGGGCCTACTTGTTTGTTCTAGACAGTTTGGCTCCTTCTGAGCTAATTGTCCTTGCCTAGAAGCAAGGGAGGGAGCCAATCTCCTTCTGATACCTTGCCCAGGAGGGGAGTAGGGAGTTTACATTAGCCTTTTCATTTCCAAATGAAGTTACATTAACCTCTTCTTTCCCAAATGGAGTTACATTAACCTCTTCATTCCCAAATGAAGTTACATTAACCTTTTCAGCAGCCCAAAACCATATATTCCCTTCCCATTCTCCACTGTTCCCTAGCTTGTCATGCATTCTTTCCAAAAATCGGGACTTTTTTAAAACGCTGCAGGACGTGGGACAAATTGTTAAAAGTTGGGACTGTCCCACCAAAAGCAATATGTCTGGTCACCTTATGTTAGTGTTTTGTTCAAGCCTTTATAGGATTAGGCCCATTTTCTAGAGTTTCATTTAAGTACAGTATTTATTTTCTGCTCAGATGATGAATCCAGTTCTGACAGTGAAGTATCAAGAGGCAAAAGTATCAAATAATGTATAAAGGGAAACACATTAGGCTAACCCATCTGTAGACCCATTTGTAGAACTCTCAACTGAGATCTTTTAAACTAGAAGGATTGGGGCTCCATCTTTACTCTTCTTAAATGAAATAACTGCCAACATAAAATTTCATATCCTGCAAAACTAAGTTTCAAATATGGAGTAGAAATAAAGACCTTTGAGACAAGCAACTGAAAGAATTTGTCAAGACCAAATCTACCATGCAGGAACTACTCAGAACCACATTATACATGAAATAGCATACTAGATACCCATCAGTATAAAACCACCCAACAGTTAAAGCTAGGAGCTCATATAAAATAAGAGGTAAAATAAAGTAATAAAGTACGAACAGAACAGCTTCCACCATATCAATTCTATTAATCAACATGAATGGTCTGAATATGCCACTCAAAAGACACAGACGGGTTGAATGGATGAAAAAGTACAACACCCTATCTGCTGTCTCCAGGAAACACATCTAACCCAGAAGGAATAAGACAGACTCAACATGAAAGGATGGAAAAAAATATTCCATGCAAATGAAAACCAAAAGAAAGCTGGTATACCCATTCTTATATGAGATAACATAGGCCTCAAGCAACAAAAGTAAAGAAAGACAAAGATGGCCATTATATATAATGATAGAAGGAACAATTCAACAGGAAGACATAACAATTCTAAGCTCTTCCAACACAAGAGCATCAAGGATCACAAACAAACAAAAAATCCTACTAGATTTAAGAAAAGAGATAACAAGCAGTATGTAGTATCAAAATTGCCAGGGACTTCAATACTTCACTGTCAGAAGTGGACTCATCATTCAAGAGGGAAATAAACAAACACTGTACTTAAATGAAACTCTAGAAAATGGGCCTAATCCTACAAAGGCTTGAACAAAGCACTAACATAGTTTCTAACACCTGAAGACCACATGATAGGCTGACCCTAATCCCCTTAAAGTACTTCCCAAGAAAATCTGAAGATGCCAAACAATTTACTATTTGTTCCAGCCAATACCTTAAGATCAGGCTTCAGTCTTCTAGTCTCTAGAGAAGGCTAGAAGCCTGACTTCAATAAGTACCCGTTAATAAGCCCAGATTGTTTTCATATGGACCCAAACCCCTTCCATCTTTTTTGTAATTTTTTGCTGAGTCCCTGCTCACCTTATTTCTGACCCACTAATTCTCCCTTTAAAACACTCAGTAAGCTCTGTACAAATTAAAACTGAGTTCAGTTCACACTGAACTGTTTTCCCTATTACAGTAGTATATTACTAATTTTAAATCTGTTTCTGCTGGGTATAGTGGCTCATGCTGGTAATCCTAGCATTTTAGAGGCCAGAATTTCAAGTCTGGCCTGGGAACCATGGCATTACCCAGTCTGTACAAAAAAAATTATTGAAAATTAGCCAAGTATGATGGTGATCACCTGTATTCCTAGCTTCTTGGGAGGCTGGAGCAGGATCATCACTTGAGCATAGGCTTTCAAGGCTACAAAGAGCTATGATGACACCTGTGCATTCTAGCCTGGACAATAAAGCAAGATTGTGTCTCTAAAACAAACAAACTAACTCTCTGTATATAGTTATATGCCTCACTTATTATAAGAAAGAAAGAAAAATCTAGCAGACATTTCCAGAACATTCTACCCCAAACTACTGAATATACATTTTTCTTAGTAGCATATGAAACATTCTCCAGGATTACTCATATCCATACCCTAAGTCACAAAAAATGTCTCAACAGATTCAAAAATATAGAAATAATACCATGTATCTTCTCAGACCACAGTGGAACAAAACTAGAAATTAACTCCAAGAGAAACACTCAATTTTATACAAAGTCATGGAAATTAAACAACTTGCTTCTGAATGGTTATTGGGTCAGTAATGAAATTAAGATGGAAATCAAAGGATTCTTCTTACTAAATGAAAAAGGGGATACAAGTTACCAAAAACCACCAAAAGCAGTGCTAAGGGGAAAAATAATAATCTTAAATATCTACAACAAAAATGCAGAAAGATTAAAATCAGCATTCTAATGACACATCTCAAGAAAACAGAAAAAGCAAACAAAACCCAAGGCCATCAGAGGAAAAATAATAACTAAGGTCAAAGCAGAACTGAATGAAATGGAAAATGAAACATAATGCAAAAGATCAATGAAACACAAAGTTGGCTCTTTGCAAAGGTAAACAGAATTGATAGATCTCTTGCTGGAATAGAAGTGAAAGAATCCAGATAAGCCCAATCATAATTGAAAAAGGAGATATTACAACTGAAGTAATTCGAAATACCATCTGTGACTACTATGAGAATCTCCACACACATAAACCGAAAAATGTAAAGGAAATGGACAAACTTCTGGAAGCACAGATCTTCCCAAAACTCAGGAAGAAATAGAATTCCTAAACAGACCAATAATGAATAATGTGATTAAAGCAGTAATTTAAAAAAAACTTCCATAAAAAAAAAGCCATGAACCAAAAGGATTTATAGCCATATTTTATCAGACCTTCAAAGAAAAGCTGGTAACTGTGCTGCAGAAATTATTCCATAATATTAAGAAAGAGTAAATCCCCTTCAACTCATTCTATAAAGCTAGTGTCACTTTGATACCAAAACCAGGAAAGGACACAACAGAAATCCCCACAAAATACTAGCAAAACAAATTCAACAACACATAAAAAAATAAAATCCACTATGACCAAGTGGTTTCATCCCGGAGATACAAGAATGGTTTAACATGTGTAAATCAATAAATGTGATTCATCAAAGAAACAGAAGCAAAAACAAAAGCTGTATGATCATCTCAATAGATACTGAAAAAGCATTTGCCAAAACGAACTACCCTCTGCTGATAAAAACCTCAAACACACAAGGCATAAAAGGAACATATTTCCAAATTATAAAAAACATATATGACAGATCTCTATATATAGGATCTATATCTCTCACCACTCACAAAAATTAATTCATTAATTTTTGTTCTGGACAACAAACATAGTACTAAATGGGAAATAGTTGAAAGCATTTCTGCTAGTAACTGGAACAAGACAAGTGCACTCACTGTCACTAGTTCTTTTTAACATAGTGCTGGAAGTTCCAGTCACAAAAATCAGCCAAGAAAAAGAAACAATATCCAAATAAGGAAAGAGGAGGTCAAACTATTGCTTTTTTCTGATGTGATGATCTTCTGCCTAGGAAATCCAAAGACTCCACAAGAGACTCCTGAAACTGATCAATACATTCAGGAAAATCTCAGATTATAAAATCAATGTACACATATTGCAAGCATTCTTATACACCAGTGATAGTCAAGCTGATAGTTAAATAAAAGACTCAATGTCATTCACAATAGCCACAAAGAAAATAAAATGCCTAGGAATATACTTAATCAAAGAGGTAAAAGATTTCTACAAAGAAAACTACGAAACATTGAGGAATGCAATTTTGGAGGACACAAATAAATGCAAAAAAACATATCATGCTCATGGAACCACGAAATCAACATTGTTAAAATGTCCCTACTACCCAAGTGATTTACAAATTCAATGCAATCCTGATCAAAATACCAATGTCAATATTTTACACATGCAGAGGAAAAAAATTCTATCCTCTGTTTGGAACCAGAAAAGAACCCAAATGGCCAAAGAAATCTTAAGCAAAATGAACAAATCTGGAGGCATCCCATTACTAGGTTTAAACTATACTACAAGACTATAGTACCCGAAACAACATGATATTGGCACAAAAGTGGAGACATAGACCAATGGAACAGAACACAGATATAAACCCTTACTCTATAGATCTTTCACAAAGCAGACAACAGTATACACTGGAGGAAGGAAGCCCTATTCAACAAATGGGAGAGTTGTATAGTCACATGCAGAAGAATGAAATAGAATCTATATCTTTCACCACTCACAAAAATTAATTCAACTTGGATAAAAGATGTAAATGCAAAGCATGAAACCATAAGAATGCTAAAAGAAAATGCTGGGAAGAACACTTCTGGATATTGGTCTAGGAAAAGAATTATGAAGAAGATTCCAATGGCAATCATAGCAACACCAAAAAAGAATAAATGGGACTTTATTAAAAGGCTTCTGCACAGCTAAAGAAATAATTAGCAAAGCAAATAGACAATCTATATAATGGGAGATATTCACAATCTATACATCAGATGCAAAATTCCTTAGCAAAATATTAGCAAACCTGAGTTCAACAACACATTCAAAAGTTACTCTTCATTATCAAGTGGGATATAAAGTTGCAAAGTTGGTTCATTACATGACAATATAATAATATGATAATTATATCAGCAGATGTAATTGATGCTGAAAAAGCATTAGATAAAAATTTAGCATACTTTCATAATAAAAAAAACTTTCAAATAAACTGGATAGAGAAGGAACATACTTCGACACAATAAAAGCCATATATGACAGACCCACAGTGAGTATCATACTTAGTGGGGAAAAACTGGAAGTCTTTAAGATCTGGAATAAGACAAAGATGCTCACTTTCACCGCTGTTACTCCACATAGTACTGGAAGTTCTAGTTAGCAGTCATATAAGAGAAAGAAATAAAGGGCAAGGGCAGTGCCTGTGGCTCAAAGGGGTAGGGCGCCAGTCCCATATGCCAGAGGTAGCAGGTTCAAACCTAGCCCCGGCCAAAAACTGAAAAAAATAAAGAAATAAAGGGCATACAGATTGAAAAGAAAAAAGTCAGATTGTTCTTATTTGTAAGATGACATGATTTTATATCTAGAGAAGCCTAAAGAATATATGATAAAAACAAAGTATTAGAATGATAAACAAATTCAGTAAAGATGCAAAATACTAAATCAACAAACAAAAAGGTAGCATTTCTGTATGCCAACAGTAGACAGTCTGAAAAAGAAACCAAGAAAGTACTTTTATTCACAATAGCTGCAAACAAAACACATAAGAATAAACTTAGCCAAAGAAGTGAAAGATCTCTATAATGAAGAAAATAAAACATTGATGAAAGAAACTGAAAAGGACACAAAAATGGAAATATATTCTAATTCATGGATTGAAAGAATCAATAGTGTTAAAATGTCCATACTACCCAAAGCGATCTACAGATTTGATGCACTCCTCATCCAAATACCAATGAAATTCTTCACAGAAATAGAAAAATAATCCTAAAATGTATACGGAACTACAAAAGACCCAGAACGCCCCAAAACATCCTGAGCAAAAAGAATAAAACTAGAGAAAGCACATTATCTGACTTCACATTATACTACAGAGTGGTAGTGAACAAAGATGCATGGTACTGGCCATAAACAGTCTCATAGCCCAGTGGTACAGAATAGGGAGCCCAGAATTAAATTCATGCATCTACAGTAAACTTATCTTTGACAAAGATGCCAAGAACATACAATTAGAGGAAGGAGAGTATCTTCAATAATTAGTGCTGGGGAAACTGGATAATCACACACAGAAGAAGGAAACTAGACCCTTACCTTTCATCATATACAAAAATCAAATCAAAATGCATTAAACATTTAAATCTGAGACCTGGAACTATGAAACTACAAAAAGAAAATATTGGGGAAACACTTCATGATACTCTGGACAAGGACTTCTTGAATGATACCATCAAATCACAGGCATCCAAAGCAAAACTGGACAAATGGCAGCACATCAAGATTAACAGTTTCTCCAAGCAAAGGAAACAATCAACAAAGAGACAAGTCATGGAATGGGGGAAAATATTTGCAGGCTACCCATCTGAGAAGGGATTAATAACTAGAAATGTGAGGAGCTCCAATAACTCAGTATTAAAAAATCAAATAATCCAATTTTAAAAATAGGGAAAGGATATGAATAGACTTCTCTCAAAAGAAGACATACAAATGGCCAGCAGGTACACAAAAAATGCTCAGCATCATTACTCATGAGAGAAAAGAAAATCAAATGACAATGAGATACCATCTCACCCCAGTTGAAATGGCTTTTATCAAAAAGACAGGTAGTAATGAATGCTGATGAGGATATGGAGAAAGGGGAACCCTCCTACACTGGTGATAGGGATGTAAACTAGAGCAATCACTACGGATAACAGTATGTGGGGTCCTCAGAAAACCATATGACAAAGCAATCTCACTTCTAGGTTTATATACAAAAAGAAGAAATTCAGTATATCAAAACGATTTCTGTGGTCCCAAGTTTTTTACAGTTCTATTCACAATAGCCAAGACTGGCATCAACCTAAGTTATCCATCAATGGATGGAAGAGTTAGGAAATTGTGGTACATATGCACAGTGGAATATTACATTGCCACAAAAGAATGAAATGTGTAACCACATGGATGGGACAGAGAGTATGATGTTAAGTGAAAGAAGTCAAGCACAGAAAGACAAATCCCACATATTCTCACTTGTAGGTTAAGAGTTAAATGTTAAAAACAATTGATCTAATGTAGAGAGAGTATAATGATAGTGACCACAGGATGGGGAGGGTAGCAAAGCAGATGGGAGTGATAATGAGGGCAAAAATATAGTTAGATAGAAGGAATGAAATTTGATAGTACAGCAAAGTGACTCTATTCAACACCAAAATAACGAAAAAGCTGGAAATGGAAGATATCTAACACAAAGAAATGATAAATGCCTGAAGTAATGGTGACCTCAATTCCTCCAATGTGATTAAATAAATTGTATGCCTGTATTGCTACATCAATGTGTCCTATAGATGACGATTGTGTACCTGTAATAATTTTTTAAAATAGAAATCTAGGAAAAATAACTTAGCATATTCAGCTGACTTATTACTCTTGTCTCATACTCAGCTTAATATTATGTAAATTATCTTTGACCATACCATACTTGCATATTACTCAGTTTGGGTTACCATAGAAAAATGCATTAGTTTCTCACAGTTCCAGAAATCACGAGCGAGCAAGCCACTTCAATTCCCGTGGGGGCCTTGTTCCTGGGTTGTTTATTGCTGTTTTCTCATATGGTGGAGAGAGAGGGAAGCAAGCTCTCTGGTGTCTTTTTTTTTTTTTTTTTTTTGGCCAGGGCTGGGTTTGAACGTGCCACCTCTGGCATACGGGGCCAGCGCCCTACTCCTTTGAGCGATAGGCGCTGCCCCCGTGTCTTTTCTCATAAGGAAACTAATTCCACCATGAGCACCCCACCATGAGATGTGATCTCATCTAAATGTAATCACTTTCCCAAATCTCCATCTACATATAGTCACGCTGGGAGTTAGGACTTCCATGTACAAGGATAGGGTAGACACAATTTATTCCATTTCAACTTAGCTAGACAACCTCAAAAACTCTATTCATTTATAAGTATATTTAGGAGAAACAGAGGCTACAAACCTGATTCAGAAGAGAGAAATTAGAATTGAGAATGTTTGAAATCACATCATCTGTGCAAGTTTTACGGCAGGAGTTTCCCTTTCAAGTATTTATCATCCTCAGGTCACTAGTGTGAATAATGGACATAGAATAGAAGTAGAGAAATATTTCTCCACTACTAGGGAGAAAATCAGTCGGAGCTCGATTACAAACAGAAACCAGTATTCTGTCTCAGGAAATGCAGCACAATAGAGAAGGATGGGAACTGTGGCCCACGAGGAAACAGATGCTGGTTTAAAGAAAGCAGCACCACTTTCCTCTAGCTAATTATTGCCTATTGGAATGCTTACCCAGTGTTACTAACATTTCTTATTTTTTCAACTGAAAATTGAATATTTAGGCAAAATCCCTCAATTTTGTTGTGTAAGTTGAATTAATAAAACAAATAAACAACAACAAGATCACTATATAGACTAAAGAAAATGTCCCCAAACTTGAGCAGGAGACATGTAGGCCAACAATTGCATACCTCTGAGGGAAAACTCTGAGGGATGTTTACTACAAACAAGTAAAAATTTAAGTAGTAACCTTCCTTTTCAAAAGAGATTTTCGATGGAAGAAGGAATCAGGCATTCTCTCTGTTCCTAGACGCAGAGCGTGAAGACTAACATTTAAGGGAGGTAGACTCTGAGGAAAAGCTTTCTAGGAGCGATGGCCAACGATGCTCTCCAAAGTGACAGCAGTCCTCCAAATGAACTGCTGATACTGAAAGAGTATATCAAACCAAAGCAACATTTTGATTCTAATCAAGAAAAATATATAAGACCAATAGAACATTGCCTTACGGGTAGCCAAACCATGATGTAGCTTCTCCCCACATAAGTATATTGCTTCAAGCACTGAGTGTCAAGAAATTTGTTTAATAATCTAAAGAAAGTAAAAAGAAGAAATAAAATTATCAAGGAAATGGTGCTACTTCTTAATAAGAATATACAAGAGTAAGAATCTTTAGTCTATGAATAAGATGGAAAGGGGACATCATTACTGGTCAGTACTTAAAATGCTAATAAACAATCTGCTTTTTTTAAGGGGTTGTGACGTGCTGACTTCCTGATCCAGTGGAACCTCTCCAACTCTCCTGCCCTGTAGGGACATCTTGTGCATTTTGCGATGCCATAGAAAACACTTGGGAAGCTCTGCCATTGATCATAATCCTAGAATATTTGAATTACAGGAACTCAGAAGTCATCTGGTAGAATTCTTTATTTTACTGATAAAGTAACTAAGGTTCTAAAAAATTACTTTTTACCAGTCTCTTAAGAAGAGGCAATGAAACCTGAACTCATAACTTCAACTCTGAACCATACTTTATGCCATATTTCTCCAACCTTTAATCATAAACAGTGGGGTCAGCTAAATGTCAAGTGTTAACTTTGAATTTACATGGAAGTGGGAGATTGCTCTTTGAGGTTGTGGGGGGAGGGAGGAGTAAGATAGTCAAAGCACCAAGAACACTGAGAACATTCGTTACTCACACCGCCAAACCCCCCACGCCTGCCACCCTGCGTGCCTGTCACCACAGACGTATTCTAGAGCTAGCTTCTTAGCCTCATGATATCAGATGTGACAGGAGCAAATAAGAGGACCCGAGTCCAGCCAGATGGAAAAGGTGTTGAACAGAAAGCATGTAGGTAGTATCGATGTTTCTGTGCCATGGGAGATCAATTTACAGATTAGATGTTAAGTAGAAAATGATACTTCTCATTAAATGGTGTTTAAGTGCTCTTCCTTACAGCACTGCCTATGACTAAAACCTCTGGTCTCATAGGAAAAAACACACAGTCCGGGAAGGAGACCAACATAGAATGCCGTACTTAGAAAAAGGCACAGCCGCCCAACCACACAACTGTTTTAGTTAGCAAAATAACAGGTAAGCTGCTTGTGTCAAAGGAAGCTAGAGGTAGGGAAAATTATTTTATTTGTTCATTCATAAAATATGGAGCTGCTACTATGTGCCAGAAACAAGAGTCATGGTAGCCAGTAGTGAATAAAGCAGACATAGTTCCTGCCCTCATGGAGTTTTATTTTTTCTTGGGAGTAGGAAAGAATAATACACAAATATAAAAATAAGTATTAATATGTAACATAAAATCAGACAAAAATTACTGAGAAAAAATAAAGCAGGGCAAAGAGAAAATAAAAAGTATATTCTTTTAGGAATAATATTTGAATAGCGATTTAGATGAAAAAAAGGAGAGTCAATGAGCAAATCAACGGAGAAAAAAATTCTGGAGGAGAAAATAAGTGCAAAGATGTGCTCTAGGAACAGGGAAGTGAGCAAAGGAAGAAATAATAAGCATTCACAACTTATAGCTAATTACAATAATAGCTATATTTTAAGTCTATGTATGAATGAAACCCAAAAGTTAGTAATAAGGGCCTTAAAGCAGAAACCCCTGTTTAAAGCAGGTCATAAGAAAGTAAGTTTTATAGATTCAAGATAAGAAATGTCAGAATTAAAACTAATCGTTGTTCTTTATTACTTACAGATTATTAACTGCTTCTTTCTGTGATAAAATTGGAAATTGAAATCACATACAGATATATATGATAAATATATAGAATTTTTAATAGAGAATGAGCATAATTCCTATTAAATTCCTTCTTTGTCTTCTCAAAATTCAGGGTAAAAAATACCATTGGATAGTTTTATTTACAGATAACTAAACAAAGTCATTATTTTATTGCCTGCTTTCATATGCCATAACAGTGCAGACTATTAATAATACAAATATTCTGGCAAGCTATTAGGCCTTAGTCTATAAAGAGCCTTGAAAAAAGTCCATGCCATTAGATACAATAATTCCACTTCTAGGAATCCATCTTAAGGAAATAAACAAATGCAGACAAAGATGTATGTGCAGGGAAATTCACAATAGCTCTATTTATAATAGTAAAAAATGAGAAACAACCTAAATGTCCAATAACAGAAATTACCACGTATCCATATGGTAGAATATTTTGCAGTCATTGTGAAATGTGATTTTGAAGATTTTTAATTTTAAGAAGGCATTCTAATGTGCTAAAATAAAGTGGAAAAGCAGTTGAAAAGTTATATATACAAAATATACAAAAGATATATGTGTTTATATATACCATGGCGAAAAGCCAAGAATGTCCACCAAATAGCTGAGAAAAGAGGGCCAAATAACTTCTATTTTCTTTATTCTACTTACCCCTCCCCCAAATCTTCCACAAAGAAAACAAATTACTTTTACAAAAAATGTTTTAAAAACTGTCAAGATTTGGCTGTGCTCGGACAATTTCCCTTTGACAGTGGGAAACTGGCTATTTCTTTTAAGTCTCCAAGTCTTCTATAAGAGATATCGTGCTGGTGCATTTTTCTAGCTGATGGCTGGGCCCAGAGTTTGTGCTTGTCTTTATCTGTCAGATATGATAGCAGTTTCCTTTCTCTATCTTTGGTTTCCAAAATATCTTTGGCTTCCTGTTTAAAGACCTAATTTCTCCATCTTGGTCATCTCATAATTTTCCCTCTGTTCATCCCCTTTCTCACATCCACCTTCCTATAGCTACACTGTTTACACCCAAACACTATACAGATTAATAAAGGGATCAATGCCTTTACACTATGGAGGTACAAAAAATTCAGGCTAAGAATTTAACCCAACTAGTATTCCCCACAATATGTTCCACTGTGTTTATAGGAGATGCTGTTTGAAACAAACATTTCCTCTGGAAAAATAACTGGGGAAATGCTTACATAGCAAAATCCATAATGCATATTAAAACATTAGTTTCTAAATGTACTATAGTATAGAAAACTGACTGAATTTGATTATCCAATATGCTATGATCTTAATGTATGTGTCCCCCTAAATTTCATGTATTTCAACCTAATCTTCAATGCAATAGCATTAAGAAGGGTGGGGTGGAAAATGACTAGATAATGAGGGCAGAGCCCTCACGAATGGAATTAGGACCCTTATACAAGATGCTTGAGGGAGACTTTGTGTCCTTCTACCATGTAAGGACACATAGAAGGTACCCTGTATGAGGAGCAGATCCTCACCAGCCTCTGAATCTGTTGGGGCCTAGATCTTGAACTTCTCATCCTGTACAATTTGAGCAAAAAATTGCTATTGTATAAAAATTCTCCAGTCTAACTAAGGTACTTTGTTCTAGCAGCCCAAATGGATTAAGACACACCCAATTTATAAGATACTTATTAAGAGAAAGCAATTTTGATGCTTTTTACATGCTATCTTTTAACATTCTTTAGAACTACATAATGGAAATTTCATTGTAAAGCACAGGATTAAGTAAATTTGAGAAAGACAAATGCATAAAGAACTATTTCAGAAAATGGAATGGTGGCGGGAAATGTTTTCAGAATTATCAAGACTAAAACATCTACAGTTGATGGTTAAAAGTACAACTATGATCTAACTCATTGTTTCCCTGACATTTCTGTTAGAAACTTTCTTCTCAGCAGAATCAAACCATACCTGACTGTGCATACAGGCCTGACATATATGCTATGAATGATTCCATTTATTTCAGTGAATTTCATTGCCCTGGGTCTTAGAGGAAGCAAACTCTAAATTAAATTATAGCTTCACTTTCTTTATATATGTAAGTTAGCGATAGAATAACCTAGTCATTTAACATTCGTTGATAGGATGAGTGAATTGAATAGTATATTCCTATCCATCACCTTGTGTACAGCAAGGGTACAGACCTTGTTTCATTGTTGTAATTATTTTGTCACTGAAAAAGACCCTCATTGGTCCTTTATTTTAAACTTTGCATCTTCAGAAAGCTGAGCATTTTTAACCCCATTTTCAAATGAAAAGCACAGAGGTTGCATGATGTGGCCAGGGTCTCACAGCTGTGCTTGGTCTTCACCCAAGAAACCTGATTCTTTGCTTCTGGCAAGGAAGACATGGAAGTGTCTATCTGATGAAACAAGTCAGACACCGACCCCTACAAAATATCTCATTTTCAGTTATCTTGACTCTGTGTTTTCCCATACCCCCTAAAATGACTAAGTCAGCCACAGAAGATCTGGGGTTCAAACCTAGTTTTCCAAGATTTCCTTTGTTGTGCTGTCCTTGAAATCAGTATATGAACAAATGTGGTTTTTTTTTGTTTGTTTGTTTGTTTTTTAGTTTTGGCCAGGGCCAGGCTTGAACCCATCACCCCTGGTATATGGGGTCAGAGCCCAAGTCCTTGAGCCACAGGTGCTGGCCAAATGTGTAGTTTTTTTTTTTTTTTTAAATCAAGATTCATCATCTCCCCTAAGTGAAATTAAAGATAGGAAAGGAAAGGAAACAAGAAACGAAAAAGGGGCAAGGGAAAGGAAAGGAAAGGAGAAATGGGAAAGGGAAAGAAAAGAAAGAGAGAGAAAGGCCCAGTGAGCGTGAAGGAAGGTAGCCAAAGACGAGCTCTACCTCCCATTTAGAGCACACACAGACCTCTCTTTTCCAGGTGGGAGAGGTGGAGGGGCAGCATAGCCTGAGGGCTTCTCAGCCACTCCTTGACCGATTGCAGCTTCCAAACAGTAAACTTTCTCTTGCCTTCCTCATCAGGATGCCTGAATGATTTCTTGAAAGGGCTTAGACTTCACAAGTCATAGGGATAACTGGTATCTTCAAGCTACTTCTGCCTTCAAATCTTCTAAAATGTCTTAGGCAATTCAAAAACTCAAGTACTGCTTACAACTAGAGGGAGGAAAAATATGGGAAACTATGCGAAACAAAATTATAATAACAATAATAATCACAGCCACAATTACTGAGTGCTTTTTGTCAGTCACCCCAGAAAACAATATTTTTTACGATGTTATATAATCTTACCTTATAAGGTTGATCTTTTCACTCCCAGTTTATAGACGAAAAAAAGGAAGCTTAATGAAAACAGCAAGAAGTATCAAGCCTTACCCAGGTCATGCAGCAAGTTAAGTGGCAGTGTCAGAAGTTGAAGCCCCCTGACTCCCTCTCGTAAGCCCCACATTTAATATTCACATTACTAACTTCCAGCACTTCAGGATAAGACCCTCTCTCTTCAGAAAGTCAGATGGCAATGTTTTTCATATCAATAAAATTGGTTAGTTTTTAAGGTAATGGCTCCCATTAAGCCAGGTGCTGGAGGTCTAGCTCTTGTATGAGCCTGGTGATTTTTCTCCTCTGGTAACGCCCTGGATTTTTAATCTTAGCCACTTGGCCACCATTTAAAATGTGCTGTGAAGAGACTAGATGGTAAAACATTGGAGATGGCTTTATGAAATCCATCATCATAGCACACAAAAGAGCTGCCTGATGTGAAAGCACTGCTCTTGTTGGCCAGTGCCGTCATGTTTGCATGTGAAAGATAGGATTATGAAAAACTTACTCAGGCGATGTTCTAAAAATTATACTAGTTTCCAAAGGGAACAAATGAAGTTTGGTTGTCACATGAGCACACAGTATTTCTTTTTAAAACACCTTTCAATTTCATATTTGATTGGTAAGATAGATAGAAATATAATAGAATCCAAATAGTTTGATATTATAGACATTTTGCAAGTCTTAAAAAAAATTTAGTATGAAATCCAATTGGAGAAATACTTAGCCCAAATAGTTGTATATATTGAAGGAAACTGGGGACATCTGTCAGAGCCAGCTTCCTTCATTTAGGAAATGAGGAACGATAGATATAATATCTATCTACACTCAGCCACGGGTGTTGCAAAGTCTCTAATGGCACCTTCACTGCTGTTACGATCCAGGGGTCCATTAAGCCATGAATTTCACATACTTTACAAAATTTATCATCACATTAAAGCATCTCTTTATTAAAGGAAAAAAGAAGGAGGATTCAACATGATTTTAATGGAAAGGAAGAACCGAATTTGTGGGTGCATACAATGTTGAAAATGAAAAGGGATAGGATGGAACCCAGAAAACACCAAGCATAATTAATCAGTTGACAAAAGTTTTGCTAAGTGCACGAGAATCAAACACTTGTTTGCTAAATCTAAGTCACCGTTTGTCTGAGACCGTGATTTCTACAATGTGCTTCTCATCCCACTTTAACTTGTTTCTAAACACCATTCCTTCCTATCTACCGCTTCCATACCCAGCAGAGCCTGCCTCAGAAGGCACAAAAGCTCTGTGTTGCCGGGTGAAAGCTGGCACTCTGTCCTGACCTCAGCCCACTGACTCTGAATTTTACTCACCCTCAAAGACCCGCTGTTGTGGGAATAGAGCTCTAACCCCCCCTTAACTTTGAATTTCTTGGCTTTCCTTGCTTTAAACCAAATCCTTAATGTTATTTTAATGTAGGTGTGTTGTTGTTATTGTTCACATCCCTTTGGGGTACAGGATAAGGAGAAGAATTTAATGTTATTTTTAACTGAACTATCTTGTTAACCTTGGGGGACGTTCCTGGAGCTGAAACTTATTCGAGCAATAATAGCTCAGCCGCTTACTCCCTGCAGACAGCTCTGCCGGGTCAGTCTGGAAAAGCTCTTTAAAAGCACAGTCTCTTCTGGCCCTTTTCTTTTGGTTTCCGTGGAATTTTTTTTTACTAACAATTTTTAGCTGAAGGGGTTACAAAAAACTGTAAACTGGAAGCACTGAAGGTGGGGGGATTGCTTGTTGCTCTAATTAAAACAAAGCCTGCTTGTATAAACTGCATCCCCCGTGGTGCACAGGGGCAAACAGCACAAGGGCCTCTCGATCCACAGCCCTCCAGTCTGCGGGGACTTATATTTTTAAATACAATTAAAAGTATGCCCCTTTGTTGATTATACTCTCCTTGCCAAACTTGAGGACGGGCGAAGCTGCCAAACATTCACTTTTAAATTTAGTGTGCCCAGCGCCTTCCAAATGCTGTCAGTTTCACAGAAGGCAGGGCAGTCTGTGATTAACAGCTTCCCAAGATACTAGCAAGTTGCTTGGACAATATTTCAAATGGATGCCGATTCCGAGACCGAGTAGATCCAGTCCGAATTTGGTGTCGCTTTGGAATTTAGAGAGAGAGACTATTGGTTTTTCTTTTTTTGCCTTTTAGTAGAGCACAAATTTAAAAGTGGAAAACACCAGTAAAGCGGACTCCTCAATTCCACATGTGCAAGCAGCAGAGGGTATTCAATCCAGACCTAAACTCAAAACAAAAACCTTGCAAAGTAAAGAGAAATGCACAAACACGCCTGTACTTTGTCCTCTGGATTTTAAAAGCATCTAATGTTACATAGCTCATGGGAACTTTATTTAAAGCACGGCCATCCACAAAGTATTCCCTTTACGGTTTCAGTGGTCGTCCTCTTTTCTCGTTGTTCACGACTACGATTATTTTATAAGCCCTTTTGTAGCTGGGTTTATTTGATTTAACCTTTTAAATGTAGCTTTGTCTCTGACAACACAGGAAGTATAACACCAAAGGCAAACTCTGCATGGGAGATTGACGAGGGAAGCAGGCACACAATTTGAAATGAAAAGTCTTGGGAAGACAGTAAACTTATAAGGGACTTTCATAATTTTTCCAGTGTGACTATCTATAAAGCTGAATGCCAAGTTTTGATTCCTAGGTTTTATGAGGGCACATAGGTACCAAACTAATACTTGGTTAGGTGTTCTTTTTTTTTTTTTCTGATGAAAAATACAGGCTTAAAAAAACAAGGTGCAGCATCCGTTTTCAATTAAAACAAATAAAAATTTAAAACCTCTCCCTCTGGGCCTGGTGCTGAGCCAGGTAAGGGAATGGAATGGGTGTGGTCACTGAAAAAGTAATAAGATGAAAATACTCTTCTGCTTGAAGTAACTTTATATCTTAGAGAGTTTTCACTTTATTTCACTTTTTTTTTCCTTTTACAATCCATTTTCTTTGAAATTTTGCTAATTACCGAGGCCTCTGCCTTTGACTTCCCTTTTCTCTTGTGCATCTCTGATTTCTCTTCAGTCCCACAGGGGTAAATATTTGACATCCAGCCATTCCCAGGGGTGGCAGACCAATGTACTAAACACAGAGTCATTTCACTTCACCAAGAGATGAAGTCAGGCTCCAGGGGATAAACAGCCATCCATAAATAACCTCTCAGAAATAGCCTAAGGAACATGTCCTGCAAAGAAATCCTGGCTCCCTACATTTTGTTTATTTTGCATAAACGTTTTCTTTGTCTAGATTTGCACCAGTATAAAAGCACTTTCAGCAAAATACCCAGTTAAAACAAAACAAAACCAAGTAGGAAAAAAAGCCCCACCTGAAAGGAAATTGGCTGTTGCCCTTTGAAATGGCAGGAGAAAACAAACTTACCTGACATTCTAATGACTTTAAAGACTGGAAAGAAGAGGAAAAGAACATGAAGGGAATTTCATGCCAACTACGAATATTCACATCTTTTGCCTGAAGTCTAGGCCATGTGTGGTACAGTTCAAAGTATTTTCAATATCTGATTTCCAGTGGCAAATCCTAGTGTTGTCAATAATGAAATAGACGTTTGGTTGCGATATGTAGTATAAATGATCCATCAGCAACATAAGGTACTTTGAGTTTCTTATTGATAAAATGGAGAAAGTGTAAAATTTTAAAATATTATTCTGGAATTTCAATCACTGTATTTTAGTAAGATGAATTCAAGGAAGGGAAAGGATGATGGGGAAGTGTTAGAAGGACTTATGGTCTATTCATTATATTCACTTTGAGTATTATCATCTAGTTCAGTTTCACTTATGTCACCTAAGACATGATCCAATATATATGTATTTGGATGGCAATGTATACACACTCAGTAGCCAAATTCAAAAAATATATAAAAATATTATGAGCTACTGATTATATGATCTTAGAGAACCCCAAAGACTCAACCATAAGACTCCTGGAAGTCATCAAAAAATACAGTAATGTCTTAGGATACAAAATCAATGTCCAAAAGTCAGTAGCCTTTGTATACGCCAGTAACAGCCAAGATGAGAAACTAATTAAGGACACAACTCCCTTCACCATAGTTTCAAAGAAAACGAAATACTTAGGAACATACCTAACAAAAGAGGTGAAGGACCTCTATAAAGAAAATTATGAAACCCTAAAAAAGGAAATAGCAGAGGACATTAACAAATGGAAGAACATTTCATGCTCATGGTTGGGAATAATCAACATTGTTATAATGTCTATCCTTCCCAAAGCAATCCACTGATTCAATGCCATCCCTAATTAAAATATCAAAATTATACTTTCAAGATGTGTAAAAAAGGATTTTGTGTTTTGCATGGAACCAGGAAAAAAAAAAGTATAGCTAAGACAGTCTTAGTAATAAGAATAAAGCCAGTAGCATCAGCATACTAGATTTTAGGCTGTACTATAAGGCCATAGTGGTCAAGACAGCATGACCACTGGCACAAAAATAGAGACATAGGCATTTGGAATCGAATAGAAAACCAGGAAATGAAACTATCTACAACCGCCTAATCTGCCATAAACCAAACGAGAACATATACTGGGAGAAAGACTCCCTATTCAATAAATGGTGCTAGGAGAACAGGATATCTGCATACAAAAACTGAAACTAGACCTGCACATCTCTCCACTCACAAAAATTGATTCAAGATGGATAAAGGACTTAAATTTAAGGCATGAAACAATAAAAATCCTCAAAGAAAGCCCTGGAAAAACGCTGGAAGATATCAGCCTGGGGGAAAGCATTATGAAGAATACTGTCATGGCAATTGCAACAACAACCAAAATAAACAAATGGGACTTAATTAAACTGAAAAGCTTCTATATAGCTAAGGAGACAACAACCAAAGCAAATAGACAACCTACACACTAGGAAAGGATATTTGCATATTTTGAATTAGACGAAAGCTTAATAACTAAGATTTATAAAAAACTCAAATTGATCCACATGAAAAAAGCCAACAACCCCATATATCAATGGGGAAGAGAGATGAACAGAAATTTCTTTCAAGAAGACAGATGAATGGCTAGCAAACATGAAAAAATGCTCATCCTTAAAAATGATTATTTAATGCATATTAAATAATCCTTAATTATTAGAGAAATGCAAATCAAAACCACCCTGAGATATCATCTAACCCCAGCAAGAATCGCCCACATCACAAAATCTCAAAACTGCAGATGCTGGCATGGATGTGGAAAGAAAGGAACACTTTCCACTGCTGGTGGGACTAATACAACCTTTTTGGAAGGAAGTATAGAGAAACCTCAAAGAACTCAAGCTAGACCTCCCATTTGATCCTGCAATCCCATTACTGGGCATCCATCCAGAAGGAAAAAATAACTATTTATCATAAGGACAATGCACTAGATTGTTTATCGCAGCTCAATTTACAATCACTAAAACGTGGAAACAGCCTAAATGCCCCACAACCCAAGAATGGATTAATAACCTGTGGTACATGTAGACCATGGAATACTAGTTAGCCATTAAAAATAATAGACTTTACAGCATTTGTATTAACCTGGATGGAAGTGGAACACATTATTTTCAGTAAAGCATCACAAGAATGGAGAAGCATGAATCCTATGTATTCAATTTTGATAAAAGGACAATTAATGACATGGTGGGAGGTTGGGAAAGGGGAGAGCAGAGAGAGAGGGAAGGAGGACGGGGGTGGAGTCTCAGTGTGTGACACATTTTGTACCTTCACTGAATCCCCAACAATAAAAAAATTAAAAATAAATAAATAATAAAATTATTCTTTTCCAGGTCTGGGGATTACACTTGTTTATAGCTTAAGTTTGTACTTAGAATCTAGTTGAAAAAAAAATCATGACCTACAAAGATCCCCTATGGGGGGGATGAATTAATAAGTATAATTTTTATATTAGCAATTAGCAATTACCTCCTAACTTTTTAACAGGCAAGTACTTAACATTCCTAAAGTTCTTAATTTTTTTTTTCTAAATTCATTGGTTTCTGTTTCCTTTCTTTATTTTTATCATCAGCACTGTAGGTCAAGTTTTTATCATTTCCAAACTCCCGCGTGACAACAGCCTGCATCCCAACAGGCTTGATGCTTCAATCTCACTTCATTGCTGCATCCCAATATTCACCTTTGGATTAATCATTTTAAAACCATGCTTCACATGGGAATTTGCTCTGCTCAAAATCTGTCAGGATCCTACTCCATAAAGGAAAAATTCAAATTCTATAATTTGAGTTGGCACTGCTATTCCAATTTGATATGTGCTTACTTCTCTAACCAAACTCTGTGAACTATATCCTTTAAAATCTTTTTTATGTTCCACTGCCTTCCCTTTTACATATGTGATACCCATTCTTGAATTGCCCTTGGTCTTCATGTGGTGACTAAATGTCTAATTTAAACCCAACTTTCTTCCACAACAATATGTCATTTTTCTGAAGTCCTATGAAATAACATAAAATTACCTTGGATCATTGGTTTATTTGGCTTATGTACTCCTTAACCCTAAAAGGAATATAAATTTCTTGAGGATAAGAACTGAGTCTTACACATCTTTTAATTTTCCAAACAGTCTTTATTCATAATTAGTGTAAAGAAATAATTTCTTCTTTAGTAGTCTTTGAGCTACTTTGTTATGATGATCAAGAGGAACATCCCTTTGGTAAGATAGTTTGAGTTTTCTCAAGAGTGAGATCATCATCAGCATTAGTAACAACTGGAGGGGGAAACTATGGAAATAGAAGAAAAAGCTGAGCCACTTTGTTTGTTTTCCACTTTACAGAAAGCCACTTCCAGAGTCTATATGTCCATGAGGGAAATTTTACTTATGAGGCTCTATAAGGATATTTGTCACAAGAAGGATCTTAACAAGATAAAAAAAAAAAAAAAAACCCTGTATGGTAGATAGCTGGCTGGCTTCAACAAATAAGCTCTAATTTGTAGTCCAGGTTGCCTAGAGTCTGGTGTTAATTTCCTTTTGCTATCTTTATGCTCTTAGTGAAGTTACCTCAAATGTTACAGGCATGTAGTTATGTAAGAAATGAGAAATTCCTATGAAAAATCAAAGGAATGGACATTTGTCTGGTATTAAAAGGAGAATCCTACCCATTGCTAACCAGATGATGGTGGCCGCTGTGGCACAGAGACAGATCCACCCTAATGATATCTTGTCCATCTCTCCTTATAATAAGGAGGAGTCAAAATCAAGAGTTTTGGATTCTATGTTATTTTTAATTTAAAAAAATAACAGTAGCATTCCTTCTTAAATTCCTATTAAAAGATTATATCTTACCAAAGTCTTATAAACAGATATGATTTTTACTACTAATTATTATTCATATTTAGAATCAATGGTAGCAGATTTGAAGACTTATAACTAAGATATAGCAAACTATTTTTTTCCTATAACTATAACTTGTTTGTACTTAGGTGTGAAAAAAAAGGTTATGTTTCCTCAATCAAGTAATTCGTCATTTTTAAAAATTTAAAATTAAAAGCTTTTCAGGTTAAATCAGAGTTTGGGGGGTAAAAACTCAGTTACTCAGCTTTTCCTCTCCATCTCTTCACTTTCCTCTCTTTCCAGGTGGCCCTGGGGCACAGAGGAAATCTTCCATAACATTTTAGACTCAAGGAGATGAGGTACACCACTAGTCTGTGATCCCTTACCTCACATAATATAAAAAAAGAAACCTCACAATAAAACATAGACCTCAATGTAATAACTAAAACTATAAAATATCTATTAAAAAATAGGAGAAAATCTTTGTGGTTTGAGGTTAGGCAAAGATTTCTTTCTTTTTTTTTTTTTTTAAGATAGGTCACAAAAAAAGCACAAACTATTAAAGAAAAATATAGATATATTTATTAAATTTCATCAAAATTAGAAAACTTCTCAAAAGACACTGTTTAAAAAAAATAGACAAGTCACACACAGTCAAAGCATGTATTTTGTGAAGACTTCTGTCCAAAATATCTAAAGAATTAGTACAACTAAATAATGCAAAAACAATTTTGAATGAGCAAAGATTTGAAAATACCCTTCCCCATAGAAGTGATACACATGGCAAGCAAACACATGCAAAGATAATAAATGTTACTAGACATTAGGAAAATCAAAATTAAACCCACAAAGCGACACCACTACATATCTATTAGAATAGCTAAAATCAAATACAGGCAAAGGCAACTGCAAGAACGTGAGAGTGCAAAAGACACTCTGGAAAATCATTTGTTAATTTCATAAGCAGCGAACATATTCCTACTCTATGATTCAGGCATGCTGCTCCTCACTATTTACCAAAGAGAAATAAATCATGTATCATGATTACACAACATTCTAGAAGCAATTGTTTACAGCAGTTTTAGCAACTTTATTCATAATCATGGAAAAGCAGATATAACCGAAATATCCTTTAACTAGTGAATGATAAACAAATTGTGATGTAGCCATACAATGAAATAATCGTCTTCTACAATAAAGAAAGAAACTACTGATCCATGCAGCAACACACATGAACAGCAAAACTAGTATGTCAGTGCTACAAGACAGACACCAAAAGCCATCTGTTGTATATTGTTCCATTCTCTGACATCCTGGGAGGGACAAGACTATAAGGCAGAGAGGACATGTAAGTAGTTGCTCAAGTATTGACCTTGAGCATGACCTCCAAGGTGCAGCATGAGGAAATCTGAAGGGATGGTAGAAAGCTGTACCTTGATAGGGGAGTTGGTTGCATGCCTTTAAACATTAAAAACTCAATATTCATGTGCAAAGAAAATTAGTGAAAAAGAAAAGAGAATTAGGCAGCTAAAAAGAGGACTAGGAAAGTAGAAGGTGGTGCTGAAGGAATGATAGCAATGTATGTAGCAGGTGGCGTCGTGGAGATGGAAAATCTGAAAGAGTATTTAGGAGGTAACTAGGAGAGCCGAAAATATTCTAATACACAGGACTTCCAAAAGGAAAAAATAGAGAATACTGCAAGAAAAGAACTATCAAATAGCCAGCATAATTATCATGCAAATGAAATAGAAAAATAAGCACAGTTTCAAACAAATAAAAAATTGAAATCTTTTACACCTAATACATCATCCTTGAGAATATTAAAAGTAGAAAATTGAACCGGAACAAAGGAGTGAAACAGTAAGTAAAGAAATTGGTAAACTGGTGGATAAATCTAAATAATAATTTACTTATAACATACTTGACTATTTTTGAGGTATAAAGTATAACAACATATAAACTGGAAATGAAGTAAATAATCAGAGTGAAAGCATTTAAATATTTTTTTCTCATTGTTCAGAAGAGGCCAGAGACATTTTCAGATTTGTTTAGTCAAGTATACTTCTTAGGATTTCACTGAAAGCACAGAAGAATGTAAATATATCAAATAAGTAGAGGAACAGAGGGAAGCTATAGTTAATCCAATAGTTATTGGATGGGGGCTCCCCAAGTCTCTCAGTCCATGACTGAGCAGCATAGAGTCAGTCAGAAGACAACATAGACTGCATTCTGCAGATTTCCTTATTAGTTAGCCGGGGACTAAATCCTTGCTATTAAAAAGTAAACGGAAATTGTTGGGCAGGAATTCCAAGGAAGCTCTTTAAATCCACTGTCCAATAGAAATATAAAATGAGCCACAAATGAAAGCCACCTATGTAATTTAAATTTTTCTAGTAGCTACGTTAGCAAAGTTAAAAGAGACAGGTTAATCTAAATTTAGCAAAAAAAAATTAACCCAATACATCCAAAATATTATCATTTCAACACCAAATCAATATAACAGATTATCAAGATAATTTACACAGTATTTTGTATGAAGTCTATAACTCTGGTGTGTGTTTTACACTTTGAGCTCATCTCAGTTCAAAGGGGCCACATTTCAAATGCTCAATAGCCACATACAGCTGGTGCCTACTGTATTAGAGAGCATGGTTTTAACAGAATTCTTCTGCCTTTCTTCCTTCTTCTGAGATCTAATACATTTATGTTGGCTGGATTGTCAGTGGCTCTCCTAGACATGAGTTTTCCTTGAAGGTGGAAACTGTGGAAGAAAAGATGGAGGAAATCTGGATCTTGGATGCCTTTGTAATCCCCTTAGCTATAAGCTGCCAAATTCTGCATTTCTTCTACATGGTTATAACATCAGACAAAGGGAAAAGTCACTCACAGGGATAAAGGGGGCTGCTAGATAATGACAGAAGACAGAAAGCAGAAGAGTATATTGGTTAAGAGCACAATTTTGGGAGCTATAATATCTAAGTACACATCCTGACGTTTCCACATACTATGAACTGTGGTAAATTATTTTTCCTCAACCATAAAATGAGGATAAGAATATCTTCCTTTTAGAGTTATTGTACTAATAACTAATATAAATTATCATACACAACATCATGTGTGTCACTTGGAAGTACTTGGTAAGAGTCAGCTGTTATTAAGTCATTAGGAAAATATAGTAACTCTAACGTCAGATTCATCTGATAACGTAAGCACAAATAAGGCAAAATTGACAAAGTTATGCAGCGTGGTTGATAAATCCACCATACTAGTTTAAAAGTTTAACACACCTATCCGTGACTGAAAAATAAAGCAGAAAAACAAGAGAATGAAAACAGTTTGCTGGCCTTCAAATTTTCATCTGGACTTTGTGACAACTCCAACTATTATAGAAACATATCAATTTGAATAATTTTTATTATTAGGAGAAAAATGCTATTTGCTTAGATATGTTACTTATATTTGAGAACTCTTGATGAAACATATATAAGCTTGACTTTTTAGAATCCTCCCATTCCAGTCACATGCTAAATGTATGTCAAAACTTATATTTTCATTTGACATAAATCATGAATTTTATGATTTATACATCACATAATACCAAGTTTTTAGTTGAAAATTTCTTTTTATCTTTTAATTATTTGAAGTCCATAATGGTTGTGTACTTTCACTTTCACAGGGTGCATTTGATGTTTTGATACAGGCATACAATGTGTCTCAATAAAATTAGGGTGAATAGGGTGTCCAGGATCTCATTTGTACACTCCTTAGCCAAACAGCATAAGGCCATGAGTAGGTAAAGCTTTCTTTGGAGGCTGATGAATGTCTTCTAGCCAGTGGGAGATTGCTTAGCACAGTTCCTTCTCACCCTCTGGGCAGCTATCAGCCATTCTCTTGGTTTATCTGTCACTGACACACACGAGGTGAAAATAAGCCCAAACTTCTTTAGTAGTAAGTAAACTAAACCCAAACTTGCCAGATTCCTATTTACAACATCTACTTTAAAGTTCGGGTGCTTTTCCCCATCTTAAGTCATGACTATCTTTTAAAATGTTATCTATTTTGTTTGTTTGTTTGTTTCACTAAGATAATGTTCATCATTTGTGAAGAATTAAATTGAACAGGACTTGTTATTTTAAAAAAAAAAAAACACTGGCTAAATATTATTTAGGCTAGAGTCTGAGAGATGGAAAAAGAAACATGATTCAACTCAAACTTCCTAAACAATCTCAATCTTACAGAAACTGCAGGCAACTAAAATACCCTCTGGAGAGTAACATTTCATGCTTAGGAAGAAGTTATTTACTTCATGCAGGAAAGTACTTTGCTCCAAAGAGGGGCCCTGGCTCACCATAATATTGGGTTTGGCCTATCAGGGGACTAGACTTAAAATATTTTATGTTCTCAATTTACTTTCTCTCACATCTGGATTAGGGATAATTTTTCGAGACTTGAATTATGGAAAATTTCTCTTGTCAAATGTACGTGTCATATACTTGATGGTAAACATTTTAGTCTAATTGCAAAATATACCACTGAGAAGCTAATTATTTAAGGTGTGGAAGCAAAGTAGAATTTCCCCCACCTTTAGGGGAAACCACAAGCACATATCTCTGAGAACTCGAAGTGTTGAACTCTACTTCAAGGCCAAGAGGCATTTCCTGCTGGGCCTTCCCAGGGGGACCCTCCTGCCTTTGGCTGGGGTTTGTTTCTACAGGCTGGGATCTTTTTTCCTGGATGTGGGGGTCCTCTTAAACACAGGGGAATTGTGGTGGCCCTTTGAGGTTACACAGGGAATTAGTTTAGTGCCTCCTTTCAGTTTCACTCATATCCCCATAGCGTAGCCATAACAAGTAGCCCATTCTCTTGCTGAGGGCTTCTCTGGCAATGCCTTAGGGTGAGGTACTGCTAAACTGTCTCCTGTCTATAGCCTCATGCTTGCAAGAGCCAACAGAGCAGAAGAGAGGGATTCCCTTTTAGATTTGTGCCAGCTGCATTTACAGTTCTGCCTTGTTTTTGTTTTCCTACTCAGCAGAAATCAAGAGTTTTTATTATCTCAAAATACTACTACTCCAGCTCAAACTTTAATGGCAAAACAAAACAAAAATCACTTATGTTTTAAAGATAGAGATATTTTTAAAATGACAGTGTCAATGTAGATAACAAGTATGAATGCCTATCAAAAATAGGTTTTAATTACATCATATATTCAATGGAACTTTATATATTATTAAACATATATTCATTAGGCACATATTATGTACCAGGTATGAACACTGCAAAAATAAGAGGTTCTATGCTGAAAAAAATACTTCTGTCCTGGGAAATGGGTGTAGGAAGAAGACAGACATGCAATATGTAATTATAATACAATAGACATGCTTTTGGAGTTCAGAGAAACAGTCAATCTGAGTGCAGTACCTTATAACAACTTCCTAAGGAAGACAGCATTTGATGTGAGTCTGGAAGAGTGAGTTGAATTACAAGAGAAAGCATTGTTTCTAGGAAGTGGAGACAATATGCAAAAAAAAAAAAAAAAGGCACAAAAGATCAAAAACAACATGGAATGTTTGGAGAACAGAGACTTGTTCCCTAAACACCAACAAAGTCAGGCAAAGATTTGAACAGATACTTCACCAGAGAAGAAGAGATTACCAAGGGGAACACGAAAATTTGGGGGATGATGGATTTGTTCATTATCTTGACTGTGGTGGTGGTTTCACAGGTATACACATGTGTTAAAGGGTATTAGATTGTAGACTTTAAATATGTATAGTTTTTTAAATGTCAATTTTACTTCAATAAATCTACTGAAACCAAAGACAATTGAGTCTACCCTGTGATTTCACCTTTTGCCTGGGAAGAAATCTATATACTGTAAAACCATCAGTGTAATGAAAAAAAATTACCAGTCATTTATTCAAATGATTTTTTATATGTTCATCTTAAATGTTTATAGATGGTAGCAGTGCTGGGTATGTCTAGACCTAGATACACAGGGGTGGATAAGATGGGGATTCCTCTGGCCCTCAAGGGGTTTAATTGGTCAGGATAGCAATACAATTAAAAAGCTTAAGGAACAAGCTTCAGAGTTGAAAATATCTCCAAGAAATTCTTGAAAAGTCTTCTATCTACTTCTGTTTGATTAGATTTGGGTCACAGAGTTAACTTATAAGTAGCAGTCAGAATTTGAACCTAACCCCACTCTCTATTACCACATAGTATTATTGTAAGACTCAATCATAAGACTGAAACAAAGTTAAAATGTATTAAGTCTCTTACTAAGGATTTATTGTCTTTCATTTTCCCTACTTTTATTGAGGAATAATTGATGAAAATCATTAATATTTAAAGTGCACAACATGTATTTTGATATACATATTCATTGTGAAATAGGTACCACAATTAAGCTAATCAACATATCCATCAACTCATAGGATTTAAGGTCATTTTAAGCTATATTCATGTGGCACCCAAAATCTTCTTTTGTACCACCAGGGATATACGAACCACCTTGGGAAACAGTGTACCAAATGCTGTTTAAGTTTCCCTCTGTCCCCAATATCTTAAAATCTTGTTTTGGTGTCTTTGTTTACATGAAGATAGAGGATGTTATGGCCCATTGTAACTTCCCTGGCCTTCTTTTTATACTGCTGGTAAAAGACCTCCTTGAGAGCCAGGGGATCCCCATCTTATCCTGTTAGGTCCTAGGATATGTTTGGTCCCCACAGGCATGCAGATGGAGACATCACCTTTTCCCTAGTAAATGTTCATGGAGCTTAGTGGCAGATATGAGGTTGGGAGGTGGGGTAGGGTGAGAGGCAGCGAGAGAGACTCCAAGCTATTTTAGTCTTCTCTAAGTAAGTTCAATGCCATGGAGAAGAACCGGTTGCTAGACAGAAGTGGCCTTGTGGGAAGCGCCTACACCAAAGTGGCTCCTTTTAGGTTCTTAGTCAGGGTGTTGACACCTATTTTTTGATGTTTGGAGGGCCCTACTTCCTAGCATTACTTTCAGGGAAGGAGAGTTCTCTAGCAACTGTCCAAAATCCAAAATTGCCAGTTCTGTCACCCGGCAACTTTCACACGGCATGAGGTAGTTCTAAATTAGAAGATTTGGATCTTATGGTAAAGGACCAAAGATATCTTTCAAGGTTGTGTGCCCAGTACAGAGAAAGTATGAGCTCTCTGGGTTGTAATTAAGTTAGCTACATACACACATACAACTGTGACAGCCCTTAATTACCCTTTTATTTATTTTTTTTAAATTTCCTAAAGTGTTGCTGCTTGGGACACTTGTGAGCCACCAAAACAGATAAAACTGGCTTCAGAGAGTATCACTCATATACTAACAATTGCTGTCTTCTTTCTTCTTCCTGATAAAATTTGTGCCTTTTTGCCTTTAAAAGAAAAGTTTCAGACCTCAGAACTACATTTTAGCCTTCTACTGTTGCCATCTTACATGATTTAGTTCTTTGTTTCGGGCCTGCCTTGTCCTTTATAGAATGTATCTATACAATCATCATGGCTGGCTTTCACCCACCAGATCCCAGTAACACCAACTGCCCATTTGCAACAACCGACACTGTCTCCAAATACTTTTAAATGTCTCCTCCAAGACAAAGTGAGAACCACTACCTTAAGGTAACTTTATTCCTGGGTCTTAAATAAGGATAACTGTACTCTGTTCCATAGATCTTTATCATTTTACACTCAAGGAGATGAGATGGGGAGTTTATCTGGCCTTCTTCTTATTTAAATTCATCTGTTCTCTTCCCAGTCATCTGTATACCAGAAGAAAAGGCTGTATTCACTGAAGCAAACAATAATTCACCTGCATCTTTTTCCCAGGGCCAAAGGCCTGCTCACTTGTATATACAAAACTACAAAGGGATGATACCTACTCCGTAATGTGACCTTCTCCCAGAACAAATGGTTGCTTCTATAATAAGACTAAAGGGAAAATAAAATAAATTCTGGTAGAGCACCACATTTCATCACAATTTGGGGGGTGGGAATCACACTCCAGTGAGTACTTTTTTTGATTTGGCCCATTATAAATGAATTACATAAAGCCTGAATTTTCATTATCTACTTTTTTTCTTTATTAAATCATAGCTGTGTACATTAATGCAGTCATGGGGTGCAGTGTGCTGGTTTTATATACAATTTGAAATATTTTTTAAAATATTGTATCTGCATGTTGAACATGCTCTTCAATGATTTGCTCTGGGTATCACAAGTTGCTTAAATATTCTCCAGTAACAGTTGAATAAGGTTAGGCCAGTAAACAAAAGACAGCTTTTCTGTGTTTCTTGAAATCATCTTTAGGAGAACAAAGGTACTAATTAGAATTCATTTTCTCTCCTCTTCAAGACTGTGCTTAGCCCCTCTGCTGAGCAAGCCTTTGCAAGTGACAGCATTTTTAATCAGTGATTGATAGCACCTACAGCTTTCAGGCAGGAGAATGTTCTTACTGACCTCTATAAAGTTGAGGTACTGAGTTATGTTTCAAAAGCTTGACAGTGCCAAGATGTCTATAAGCTTGTGAAGTTTCAAGACCAACATTATCAGTGAATTGGTTGATGGTTTCAAAATGTAGATTAGTTCTGATGATGGATTGGAAGCTACAGGAAGAAATTATGGAGCAACAGTACTTCTGACTTGAGAAAAGTCATTTAGCTGTTTTCAGGAAATTGACCAGACTTCATTCATTGTCTGCAATCATCTTTGAAGTAGCCCCATGGGATTTTCCCTGAATTTCCCAATTTCTTTCTTTGGCTCCTGTATCTTTTCTCTCCATCTGTTTTCCTTTAGTGTTTCCATGTATTTCCATGTCTTAGGATACCTCTCCTTGTTTGCATAACTCCAAATTTCACTCTTTCTGGGATTCTGACTGTAACTTTAATATCCTATTCAATGCTTTCAGCTGCTGCATACTGTAAACTTGACATGGCTAAAAGTAACTCAACCTTACCTTCCAAATAACTTCCTCTTAGTGAATGACTTCATATACTCCCAGGCTCCAATTGTCTTCCAGAATATGTCTTCTTCACATACTACCGGGTAGCTTCATATACAACCAAGACTCCAATTTGTCTTCCAGTCAGAGGCAATGTTGTCTTCATTCCACTTCTAAATATCTCTCCTATTTTCTAACCTCCAAACTCATTGCCACCTCAGCAGTCACAGCAGCTCTTACCTGGATTTTGCAACGGTATCTAAATTGGAGCCCTGTGACAGCTGTCTAATGTCTTTTACAGCCCTTCTATTGCCAAAGAAATTACCTTCCTCAGTGAGACACAGACTTGATTGTGTCACAGCCTTGCTTTAATATTTAAGGGCTCCTTTGACCACCAATCTGGCCCTAGTCACCTGTCTGGTTGCTGATGATCTTGCTGACTTGAGGGAGGATTCTCCTGACACCAGCATGACATCTTCTATGTCCTGATTCTCACACAGGATGGTTTTTCTCTCTCCATTTTTTACAGTCTGGTAGAGTTACAACACTGCCATTAAATTTGTTTTCAATTATTATCTAAGCCCCAACAAAGTTTATTTTATTTTTTTAAGAATGTGCTATATACCACTACTTTTCGAAGAGCACTTTTCAAAGCACCTAAGAAGTATCCACTCATTTAAGACTTTTTTGTTTTTTTGAGACAGTCTCACTTGTCATCCTCAGTACAGTGCTGTGGCATCAAGCTCAAAGCAACTTCAAACTCTTGGGCTTATGCAATTCTCTTGCCTTAGCCTCCCAAACAGCTGGGACTACCACAGCATGGGGCTATTTTAGAGATGGAGTCTCACTCTGGCTCAAGCTGGTCTTGAATCGGTGAACTCAGGCAATTCCACCTGCCTTGGCCTCCCAGAGTGCTGGGATTACAGGCAGGAGCCACCGTGCTTGGCCCCACTCATTTAAATTTGAAATAACCTAAAACATTTTTTTCTGCAACTAAGTTGAAGGATATTAGAGCATCAATGCATAGCGACACTCTCAAAAACATTTTTCACGGCAAGATGTCATTCATCAGCTACGTGAGAGTTCTGAGAAAGCCCAAGAGGTTGAGATGATGTCAGAGCTTAATCTTGGGATTCTAAAATCCCTCTTCCTTCCCTTTTTCCATGAGGAGGCCTTCTGCTCATTAACAGTGTATTGAGAATACTGAACTCAGTGAGTTCGAAGCATGAAGCAGTCACGTATTTTCTAAACACCACTTAAAAAAAATATGGCATGGGATTTGGGGTAATTTAATCTCCCTGTACTTTGGTTTCCCTTCTGAAATACAGGACAAATAATAATATTTCACAGAGTTATTTTAAGGCTGGAATGAATTAATACATATAAAATGCTAAAACAGTACCTGACACATAGAAAGTAAGCACTCAATAAAAGTTAGACTTTATTAGGCTCCTGTCTCCCCACCTAGACCACAATATTTTTTTAATTCTGAGGGCACAGGAGAGTATCTAGCACATAATCATGTGCCTCCAAAATATTACGTGTAGTATTGGATAAAGAGGAATCAAACTAGGAATTCTAGGAATTACAAAGAATTTGAAGATGATTTGAATATATAATGCCTTTTGTCCTAACTATTTTATTATAGCATTCAGGCCATACATGTGGTCCCTGGGTTATGGACAAAAAATGCTCCTGAAAATGTCTTTAGGTCAGATTTGTACATAACTGGGCTGTTGATAAACAGTGTATATACAGTAATAATAACAATGCTATAATGTCTCCTATGTGGTAATAATACAGTGGAATAATCTAATAATAATAATGCCTCTGTATTATAATAATAAGTTACAGAAACTTGATGTTTATTCTTTTAATTGAAATAAACAGAATATAAAAACAAAGTCATATACGAAAAGTTTATATAAGAGACATTTCAAAAAAGAATATTCAATTGTAAGCCTTCCCTAATGTTGCATCAATGCCTTGCTTGTTAAAAGGGGCATATCTGAGGCCAGAAGGTAGGCTGACATTAATTAGAAGGTGATGATGGAGATGGTGCTGGAGAGCACAGAGTGGGTGCTGAGAATCAGGATTTGGTTCTGTTGCTGGACGAGGGAGCTGACCAGTGAAATCCACGTCTTGAGAAAAGTATGTAGAGTTGTTTGCTCAGCCTTTTTCTTTTTTCCATCATACATGGCCTCGTAGCAGCTGATGATCTCACCACTGTACAGTAAACCTTTATATACCATTCAGGGTATAGCAAATCATGCTTCAGTGAGATGAAAAGCTTCAGCTGATCCTTCTGTCATGAGCTTTCTGGACTTTGGGTCTTCTGCTTCTTCATAGTCTTGTGTTTCTATCAATTGCTTCTCTATCTACCTATGAGACTAGCTGCTAGTGTAAAGATGCTGTGCCAACAACTCCCTTAGGCCTATGGGATTGTTTACATGACGAGAAGAAAGTAGTTCTCAAATTATTAATTATTTCATTATAAATTATCTTATGGGAAGTCCTGGGAGGCCATTTGTAAGAACACAGCACTGTTATTTTGGGTCATCCATAACCCAGGGACTGCCCGTACTTAGTTTTCCTTGGAGACAGTGACGAAAGACAGTATCTCTATGATAGAATGATATCACATGATTCTGCCACAGACAGGTTAAATTACCTTCCTGAGAAGTGATGACAAAATTTAAAACAGCCAGAGCATTGGTAGACAGAAGGAACAAAGTTGGAGAATTAGCCTTGGTATATTTCATTTACGTGGTTTTTATCCCAGCCATTTTAAAAAACAAATGGTGGTGGAAGATCCTTCAAAGGTAATGAATGACTGCATAGAGCCCCACAGAATGTTAGAAGATGCCCTTTTATCAGGTGCATTTAAAGCAAGATCATGTTACCTGCTACCCATAGACATTTCCCACATACTCAGATAGCATCAGAGCCAAGGTATTTGACAAAACCAAAGCAAAACAACACAAAAAATAGTGTTTCATTTTCTGCATTAGAACAAGTAGACCTACCAGGTAGGTATGGTTTACTTTGTCCTCAGGTAAGTGTCTTCCATTACTGTCTCTCTGGGAGTCATGAAACCAATACCAAAAGCAAAATTTAAAAGGGAAGAGCAAATCAATCATAGCCATCTTCCCAAATAGTCAAATATTTAGCAACATATAGAGTAAGGGTTTGGGTTATGGTTAAATTTTTCCCCAGTTTTTAACCACATTTCTACATAAAGGTTGGGTAGGAACTGGCTTAATAATAACTGTATAATAATGACAATAACTTTAGGGAAAGCTGAATCAACAGAGTTGGTCATTACAGAAAGTATAGTCATTTATTGAATTAGAAGCAGTCAGAGGAGGAGAAATGAGAAAACATGAGCCAGAGTCAATGGCTTTGTGGTTAGATTTTTCTAGATTTATACTAATGAAAAAAAAAAAGTGTGCTTCTGTCCAAAAGATGGATTCCAAAACAAATAAAAACATTATCACGCTAGCCTTAAAGAGATGCCCTCACTTTCAAGGAGGGCCTGGGAGGAGGAAGGTCCTTGGAGAATTATCTAGGAGTAGATGACATTCAATTTAGTTTGCTAAACATTCTTGACCTCGTGTCCTTTATAAAAATAGTCTCTTTCAGTTCAGCTGGAAAAGCTGTGATTTTGCTGTCCAGTCCATCTAGGCTGGCCTCCTGCATCATGTTGAAGATGGATGTGGTTTAATTTTCAAGAATAAAAGAAAAAGGTGACAAGCTTAGCGATCTCCCATTTCGGTAACTCAAATACAGCACATCCGCTTCCCCCTTTAACGTCCCTAGCCAAGCAGCATACGGTGTGATGCAAACTCAAAGTTTTTGAGTGTGTCTTAGACTTAGAGCATAAAAAATTCCTCTGCTCCTTGTCTTGTTTTACGCCCTTTTCCTACCCCTAACTTATTAGGTTACACACTGCCTGGGAGCCCTGTGGTATCAGGCTGAGCATTTTGATGTAATCCCACCACTGTTGCTGTAGCTATCTAAGCTTGAGGATTTATTAGTTGTGAACGTTCATTTTTGTTTTTACTGGTCCAGTGCCAGTAAATAAGTCACCCAAACCGTGGCTGAGTGTCATTTGATAGGAAAAGGCTGGGATCACAAGGAAGCCTTCTGTCTTTCAACCAAAAAAAAAAAAAAAAATTGCTGAGGTAAGCAGTGTCAAACCCAGCTGCATCAACATGATGGTGGTAAGACAAATGAGAGTTTTCACTGCTGGATATGGGCGCTGGAGAGCAAAGGGCTATGCAAAACCTCATCAAACCCAGAAACAGCTGAAGTCATGGATGCTATGAGGGACTGCTTTTTGAAATTGCTACCTCTGATAAGAAAAAATCTCTGTCCATTTCATTCTTTCTAGCTCGTAAGTGTGGCGGGTCTGGAAGGGGACTGGAGATTAAAATTTCCTTAAATCCATACCCATACCTATGTGCACACATGTAACATACATACGCACGAGTATTGTTTCAGCACCATTCAAAAAAAAAAAAAATATGAGATACCTACCCACCCCCACCCCTCTGTCTGAGTTGGTGACCCACTAGCTGGAGGGTGTGGGGCAAGCAGACCAGAAGTGGGTTGGAGGTTTACCGGGGGCCATGAGGGGCTCCAGGGTGGGAAAGTGTAAGAGGAAGAGGAGGAGGAGAAGGAGGAGGAGGTGGTGGAGGTCTGAGCTTGAGACAGGGACTGCTTTCTCTCCCAGGCGGTGCCAGTTCCCTGTGACTGTTGCCCGGGCGATGGCTGGGGGATTATCAGGAATGCCTGGAGACGGGATCCTTCTTTTGGACTCACGGATGAAGCAGAAGGGGGTGGATGGCTTTTCTCTTTCTGTTTTTTTCTTTTCATATTCAACAGATTAGAGCTGCGGGTTGCTGTGGCGACGACACGGAGGAGGGCTCCCGCACACCTGCACCTCAACGAGAGCCCGCCAACGTGGACTTAGGCAGTCCTGGAGGCTGTTTTCTGCTGTGGGAAACACAACAACAACAACAACAAAAGAGTAAGGGAGAGAAAAAGAGGAACGTGGAGGAAGGGAGGGAAAGGGGGAAGGAAGAAAAGACACTACACGTTCAAGCAATGGCAGCGTTGCTCCTAAGCCGGCTACGCAGGTGGTACCCTGATGGCTTGAGGAAGCAGAACGAGCGGAAGGAGAGAGCCGGATAGCCACCGCCTTTAGAATGACCAAGTGCATAGACCGTGGGAACAAAATCACAGAAACAGGGAAAGTTTCAAAGCTACAACTCTTGCTAAAGAATACTGTAGATGGTTAAAAAGAAAGTTACTTGTGCTTATCCAGGCTTATAAGAGATCTGCCATTTTTACATACCAACTTTCTAATAGAAAGGAGTGCATTATAAAGTGTGTGTGTGTATGTGTGTGTGTGTGTGTGTAGGGGGATAACATTCCGTTCTCTCTTTTAAAACTTACCCAAAGTGAGGAGAGAGAGGGGGGAGGAGGGGAAACTGATGAGCTCCTAAAGTCCAGTGCAGGCCTTTGGAATGCTCTGGCAGAGCGCCAGGTCTGCTAATGAAGAAGTCAGCTCCAGCAGTGTCCCAGCCTCACCTCTCCCAGACAGCCCGGGCTCTGCCTTCAGTCTGCCCCTCTCTTCATCTGCCTCCTCCTCTTCCTGTCTTGTGATTGCCTTCTTCATTATTGTTTCTGCTTCCATTAACAAAACATTGCAGTGCATTAGCCTGTCCAAAGCACTTTGCAATGACAATATTTACAGAAGGTTAAATAAAATATGTATAGAGAGATTAATAGTGACTATGCAATAGACCTTTTGAACTTCAAGTGCACTGCGTTTATGTGTTTTTTAAGCTGGATTCTTTAGGCTCCTTCAGTATTTTAATATCTCTCAAAAGATCCACTTAAAGGGGAAGATGATTAGAGAAAAGTATTCTTTTGTTTTTTTTAAGTATTTTTTTTTTTCTACCTTTTCCAGGCAATGTGATTAGCAGGCTGTGGGCCTTATGTCTTTCACTTTCAGTAAGGCTAAAACCAAGAGCATTTCCTTGGGGCAAGTGCATCCCAATAGACTGAAATAAAACAATCAACCGTCCCATCAGTATGTCCACTAACAACACTATTCCCTGAATCTTTACAGAGCCTCATATAGGTTCTAGTAGAAGGATTTAGTTAAGATGATCTAATCTCTGGATGGTGCCTGTGGCTCAAGGAGTAGTGCACTGGCCCCATATACCAGGGGTGGTGGGTTCAAAACCTGCCCCTGCCAAAAAATGCAAGACAAAAAAAAAGGTTTCTTTTTACAGAAGTATATATTTATCTCTTACTTTAATAGAGTTTATAAAATATTTCACAAGAAAGATAACTATATACTATATCAAGGGTCAGCAAACTTTCTCTGTAAAGGTCTAAATATTTTAAGCCTTGTGGTCCATAGAGTCTTTATACCAGCAATTTATTTCTGCTGTTGCAGCATGAAAGCAGCCCAGATGACATGAAAATCAATGGGCATGGCTGTGTTCCAATAAAACTTTATTTACAAAAAATAGGCAGGTCCATTTGCTCTGTGGACCATGTTTTGCCAACTCCTGCTTTAGATCTATATTGTTCTAGGTTCAACATACTGATTAGGTTAAGCCCTTCCCTAATTCAGAAAATTTTGCTATTCCAATGCTATTCTTTTTAGTTCCTAAACTTACTAATAATACAAATAAGCAAAAACCTATTCAACTGAAGAAAGCATCCAACCTGCTCATGTGACCAGAATTTCTGTTTTAAAAAATCAAAGAAGGACACTGAATATAAAAAAGATAGTACCTATTTGAATTGCTACAATGTATGTTTGTCTAGTCTTACAATAATTGATCCATTGGCAAATAAATGGCAAGCAGATTATGTTTTAAAAAATGTATAATTTGCCCTTCTTGATGCTCATGGATTTTAAAGGCCTGTTTGCTGCTGAATTTTCTCTGAAGACTTGGGCCAAAATGCCTTTTATCACAGGGAGGCAAACAGTGCATCTAAACATATTTTGTCAATGTGGCACCATATGTAGAATTGACAGCCAGAACTCCTTGCCAGATCTAAGGAAGAACGAGACTTCAAAGGGTCAAACATCTTGTAGTGTGACTCATTCTGGAGAAATAAACAGGTAAATTCTGAGTTTTGTTTTAAAAATTCTTTCCCAAATCTGGATTCAGATAATTATTCTCTCTGAAATTTATTCTTTGTTGTTAGGAGTTGTATGTGTTAGCCTTTCTGGAGAAGTTTTACTACAAGGTAGCATAAGGAGGTAGAGATGTATGTTCACTTCATTCTAGTGTGTCAATTCCACTGTGGATTATATATGGAAGTCCTATATGTGAGCTTATGCAAAACTAAAGAGCCCATTCTTCGGAAATTACAGCAATATCTAATCATGGAGTTCCAAAAATTTGCCCTGGTAGATATCCTAAAGATGATTATCCTTCTGAATAAGAGGAGATTGTCTTAAAAGAATTGGACATTTTCATTGTCTATTATTGGGTAATAAATGAAAATTGGGAAGGCAGGATCCCAAAGAGGAGTCATGTTCTATGGCATTCCCACAAGACTAGGGAGCAAAAAGCAATAAGAATGGATTGCAAGGAATAGATGTGAATTTCATGGGAAAGAATTCCAGATATATCTGGGGCAAGAAACACAAGGAAAACCTAGGCTTGTTTTGGTCAAGTCAGTTAAGGATTCAGAATATTGTGATTCTTCCCTAACTGTAAAAGGAAGAAACATAGAGATATATAACTTATGATGATCCTTCATTAAGATGCACCAACTTATACCTCACACTTGGTAGAATGGTTATTATCAAAAAGACAAAATATCATGAGTAATGGTGAGTCTGAAGAATAAAGGGAACCCTTGTTCATTGTTTCTGGGAATGTAAATTAATACAGCCATTATGGAAATCTGTAAAGCTTTAAGAAATTAAAAATAAAACTATCATATGATACAGCAATCCCACTAGTAGGTCTATAACCAAAGGAACTAAAATAAATATGTTAAAGAGATATCTACACTGTCATGTTCATTGCAGCATTGTTCATAATATCCAAGATATGGGAATAACCTAAGTGTTCAGAAACAGACATGTATCTATACACAGCATGGAACATTTCTCAGCATCATAGTTTACCTTAAATATGTCCATTTTTGTTTGTCAATTACATCAATAAATCTGGAGAAAAAAATAGTCTAACTTAAATGTATTCCTTTGTTACAGCAGACATAGGAAGATTTAGGACATCAATTTAGACAAATTAGCTATTTAATCAGTGAGACATGTGAAGATAGGATTATACAGGAGAAAAGATGGGGTTCCATTTTCTAAACATAGGAAGTATACAGAATGGAAATTCCCTCTCTCCTCTTCTGACAGCATGTATAGATGCAGGAATTACAAAAGATCAGTCTTACTCATCTATTTGATCAAAATTAAAAGTAAGGTTAAACTAATTTAACTAGATTATTCATTAACATAGAAATAAAATTATCTTATCTTTTTTGTGTGATCAATACAAAATCAAATACTTTGGTATTAACATTAGCTAACATCCAGATGATGACCTATAATTTCATGTTACTAGACCTAGATGATGCCTATAATTTTATGTTACTATCCCAAGGACTTTTCACAAAAATGCTATTTCCAGATGAATGGGTAATCAAAATATCCTTTGGCGGAAACTTTTGGTGTTATTGGTGAAGCTAGATATCAGTAAAATATTACTTGTGGAGCTACTGTGGACCTTTGAGAAATCTGAAGAGGTGTTTTCTTTTGGTAGTTAAGACTATTAAAACAATAAGTGATCATGAAGGTGTCATTTTAGTATGTGGCACTAAAGTTTAAAGTAACGTGCATGGGAGGGATAACATCTAAATGTTCTATTTATTGAAATGAATATAACAAAGAGAAAACAGAGCATTAATATTTCTTTTTCTGTGTTCTGCCAGGTTAACTTGGGGCAGACACCTGCTGAATCTGTGTGTGATAGGAGGGATTGCTTAGGGCAAGTGCATGCTGGTTGCAACATCCGTGTCATTTTCTATCCAGTTTTGCTCCACAGTGGGACTTGACTGCTCCTGAGGGTCAGGATTATAACTGCCTCTAATTGCTATTACCATCTGTTATAAAGAAGCAAGAAATGTCTTTCTTCTTTTTGACAAAAGCAGATGACACATTATACACCAAAAGAAAAACTACTTTGTCAGTCCTAATTGCTGAATAGTCAAACCAGTTGCAAGGGCATCAATTCAGAAGCAAAAATGGTATTAGGTGACTAAAGTTGGATCCTTCAATGTTAGGGCTAAAGTCCAACTCAGAAGAGTGTCTAGTGCAGTGCAGAAGGGGACCATGCTGTTTATCAATTGCAAGCCAGGCAGGCTCTGTAAATAACATCTCTAAATACCCTACATGATATGTGTCACAATTCCTTTTCCAGATATGGAAACTGAGGCTCAGAGAGCTTATACACATAGTTTCCCCAAACCTATAGTTAGCAAGGAGGGATTCAAGGAAGATTTGTGAATTGGAGATTTTTGTTTGGTCTGTCAGTAAAAGTAATTATTTATCTTAAGCAAATCCTGTAGGAATGTAACTATATGCAATGGAATTTTTAAAATGGAATACCCATGAGGGATAAAAAAAAGTCTCAGTTTCCTAAACACAGGATTATTGCAATAAAATATGTAGATATATTTCTTGTTCATTAATTTGCTAGTAAGTGTCACTGTATTAGTGCCTCTAACCCAAGCTCACCATTTGCTGTTATGTATTGTAACATACATTAAATAGAGAGAGAAAGAAAAAAATACCATTGTTTCCTAGGGTAAATTTGAGATTAAGAAGCACACTATTTGGATAATATTGTAATATATACAGGCTAATCTGATGCAGATATCACATGTATCTTAAAGGGTGATGAGAATTAACTTCGGTGCTGTTAAAAAGAATGGCAGCTGAATTTAAGTGATTGAAATTTCTATTAAGAAGGGCAAAAAAGAAAGAAAGAACTCAATGGTCATGCAGAAGACATTGGGGGTGGGGGGTTCATTTTCCTTAGTGTAAAACCTGCATTGAGGGATATTATTCAATGGTCACTTAAAATGCAATAAAAGTAGTAATAATTTTTGCCTGAAATTTCATGTTCAAAAATATGAAGTTAGAAGTTCTGGCAGTTCTGTTTACTTCTTCGAGGGGAAAAACAGCTAAGGAGAGCTTAACGTGCCTTATCCTTGAGTCTGAACACATGCTAAGTTAGGTTTTGCAGAAACCCTGGTACTAGAGGAAACACAGGCTTTTGGAGTTTGTAAAACACCAGGTCCAGCCATGGCGACCTGTTCATTGGGGGCTATAGTTCTGAGTCTATAATAATATTTCTGAGGTATTTCTCTCTGTGGTGGAAAAGTCAGGGAAATGGGACAAATTCATGATAACTCAACTTCTGGTAGCAATTGTTTTACCTTCTTAAGTAATTGTTTTGCCTACTTAAGTTCATATCACGTGTCCTTGCCTTTTCCTATTTCAGTTCAATTTGAGTCCTCAAACATGAATGAAGCATCTTGTCAGATATGATAAATGGCACTACAGAAATAAAATATAGTCTGTCCTCTCAGGGATCAAACAGCCTAGGAGGGGCCAAGCCACAGACAGGCCTGTCTCTAAAAATTTGCAGCCCCAGGGTAAGAACACATCCTGTATGTCCCAATACTTCATATATGTAAACAAGGCTAACAACATTTAAATTGAATATGTGCTATTTTCCAGCTTTGAACAAAATAACTATATAATGACCTGGAAGATCAGGCTCGCATTCACAAGTCCCAAGAGTTCAGCAGAGGATCATGGTGACATAAGGGACTGAGATCTGACCCACATTCATTCATTCATTCACGTCATTTCATAGGACGGCATCCTATGCACAAGCTCTGGAGGAAAGAACAGCCCCTGGTCCCTCAGACCTATAGTCTTGGCAGAGGGGCATGGCTTGTCCAAGGTGGAGGTAGGTACCCTGAGCATTTTCAAATGGTATCAACAAGCTAGGTGTTGACACTGGGCTAACATAATGCATGCCCTCATACTACCAAGAGACTCTATTTAGGGTTAGTTTTTGCTGGATTACTATGCTTCAACTATGATGAAGAAAATGAAAAAAAAAAACCCCAATATATTAGGCATTTCCTATTGCTTATATTCCTTGACAGTAAAAAACTGTGAAAAGGCCTCTATTTAAGTGGATCAACCCTTATACCTGAATTTATGGAGATTTATAGGCACTGAGTGTTCTGTTAACTCACTTTGGATGATAAACAAACATAAAAACAATTACATTATCATTTCTTAACACCCCAAATTTCAGGATTCCAATTCATCTTTAGAAACATATCTTCAACTCTGTGCCCTTTCACCATTTTTTATACTAACTGTTGCAGAAATTTATGTTTCTATCTTCCGATTTATTTCACTGTAATTTCCCCCTTTCTGTTTATCATGACAGTTAATTGATCACATCAGCATCGCCTAACCAAATCTTTGATGATAGTGTTCATGTGGTCTCCCAGATACATTAGTCCTCAAATGATACAAATCCTCTATTACCCTTATTTCAAATTACCTCTTCTTTCTCTACATTTCTGTGAAAATCAAGTCTCAGTTCCCAGCATTGATTTTTCTTGTTTCAATTCCAAACTGTAGTGTATCTCTTCTGCAATAGCACCTTATAAAACAAGATTAGCCTTGCCTTTATTCCTTTCTTTACAGACATAATTTTTTGTATTATTTTAGTTCTTGCATCCATAGACACATTCATCTGTCTTTCAGACATATTCAAAATTCTAAATAGTTTCTTCTAAGTCATTTATTGTTTTTGAATCCTGACTCTCTCTGTAGCCATGCTTCCTAAAAATAGGCCTTCTGTAAATTTCATTAACTCTCTGTTTGACTTATTAATGCTCCTTACTAAATGTATTAAAGTGGGAAGGGAATGGGTCTTCATTTTTTCAAACAATTTTCAATGTGGCATTGAAGTTATCCAGTGAGACTGGATAATTCTAGTCCAGTCTCTAGATCTAGATCTCTAGATTAAATTTGAGTCTACCCAGTCACTCCTTGGTATAGTATATTATGAACTCAAGGAAAAGAAATTATTCCTATCTAGTAATTACAATATAGTTAGCATATAGGATTTGGGTCTTTACTTCAATTGGAAAGGGAAATTAGGTGAAATAAGGCACCAAATTCAGACTGAGGGTTGACCTTAAATGAAGTAGGTAGGAAAGGATGCATCCTGCAAAGGCTGTCCTAAGTGTTGCTGTTGAACAGTCTTCTTTAATTTACATGTAAGGTAGAAGGATTATTGGACTTAAATCTAGGTCCACATTTTACCTCTTACCTTAGAAGCTTCCAAATTTGGACAAATTATCTAACCTCATTGAGCTTTCATAGTGATAGTTTATAAAGATAGAGCAGTAGGCTCTCACTAAGGTCCCTTTCAGCTTTCATAATCTATTCCTCAATTGTTCTGCATGGCCTGCAATGTTCCCCAATAGTGACTGATGAGTCATGGATAGAATAGACGACGTGGATTGGAGCGCTATCTGTATAGTGCCACAGCTCAGATGCCTGGAACACAGCGACGGAGCTTCGTATTTTCAGTTGAGTGACTTGAGATGCTGGAAACAGAGATTAAGTCTGAGGATCCAGTAGTTTCTGAATGTCAAGTCAGGGGTGATGAGCAAGGGGAGGAGAGAAGAGGATGAGAATGAGCAGCCACCAAGGTGTCTTGGCCAGGGACTTTTTTCCTGGTGAGTGAAAGTGATCTCCTAGTCATTGAAAAACTATGAGGTTGCTAAATTGACGAGGAAAGAAGTAATCCATAGTCACTATAATAAAATGAGACAGTTCTTATATCTTTCAATATGGTAGAAGGTTAAATTGAATAGCACTAGATATATGGAAAATTTGTCTTCTCGAATCTGCTTTCCTTAGTCTAATAAAAACTGCCTACATCTTCTAACTGCTTAAGATGTCCAAAAAGCTTTTTTCCCCTTTGTTCTCCATCTATTAAAACTCATGTTCATTGATGTTAAACTCCAATGCTAACTTCTTCAGGTCTTCTCTGAAATGTCTCCAGTTCTCTTCTTTCACACGCTGACAGCCTGGTGTTTTCATCGTGGGCCATATTAGCAGGAGCTATTTGGGTATCTGTCTCTCTCCTTCCCACTCCTTGCCTGCATCCTACAATTGAACACCCTGGGAAGGCTAGCTGTCCCTCCCTCTCTCCTCTTTCCTGATTTTTCTCTCTTTGATGCTTTGCTCCCCTCAGGGCCCTTCCTTGTGAGTCACCGCAGCCTAGTTGAGAAACTAAACATGAACAATGGATTGCTTCTTTTCCCTGTGTTCTTGCTCTGTCAGGCAACATAAAGAGTTCTTACTAATAGGAGGATGGTTGGGAACCCAGGAGATGGGAGAAAAGTACAAAGATTAAAATTTCTTCACCTTGTTTCACCTGACAAACCTGGTCTTCAGTCCCTAATTCATCCATTCATTCACTCATGCATTCATTCCTCATTTTATAGTTTCATTAGATAGCATCTTAATCAAGGATTGGCCTCGAAATCTCTTAAGGGTTTTTCAAATCATCTGCATACCTGGGCCCCTATGGTGGTCATTCTGATTCAGTAGATCTGGGGCTAGTGCCAGCATCTGTGTGCAAAATCCTCCCCTGTGGATCTGGTGCACGACTTAAGTTTGACTTTTATAAGAGGTTTCTTCTTTTATAAGGAGTTTTCACTCTCATAACTTAAAACACAGGGCTCCGGAGCTATGAAGACTTTGTTGGAAGTATGGCCTTGCGTAGGTGATTTCTCTCTGAAGATTGGTTGCATGGGGTGTGTGTGTGTGTGTGTGTGTGTGTGAATATGCATACACGTATACAGCACTTAAAATTTTAAAAAACTATAGACTTTTCATCTGAGATCAGAAAGAATGGTATGCCAGTTTGTTTATATATTCTGGTATGTATTTAAAGAAAACGGGAAGGAAGTGCTAGATTTTATTTTTAACAACATTTGATTTAGTTTTATATTTAACATTACTAGTCAGGTTTGAATTTTGTAAATTAATGTTTGTTCAAATCCACTCCCTGATAATTACTGTTTTACACCATATCTATCTAGAATGAATCCACTAACGGTGACATATTTGGCAATAAGCTGTCCTTCCTCCACCTCAACTCAGGGGTTATTTTAAGAGTTTTCATTAGGTAATCTGTGTGTCTGTCAAGGAATGCACACAGGTAAATGTGTTTTCTTTTTAGGATATAAAGTTACAGGTTTATTTCATATGTTAGAAATGAGAGAGAGAGGGAATAAGAGAAGGGAAGATGGGGTGAAGGAAGAGAGAGAGAAAAGGAGCAGAAAATGGCAGAGAGAGAGAAGGCTTGCTGGTAATTTTTTTTTTTTAATAAGAATGGGCAGTTCTCTTTCTGAATCCATTTCCATCTGCTTTCTCAAAGGTTTCAAACTTTCCAAGAAATCTTTTCAGAGAGGGAGAGAGGGAGGGAGGAAGAAAAGAGAGAGAAAGATCTTTTTTGGTAAAGAGACTAGTTCCCTGACTTGTACATGTTAATTTTTTTTTCAATTGTTTTTCAACACCTGTATAAGTTTCCCTCTTCTAATATGCAATGTTCCTGCCCGATGTTTAAATTTTTCTATCCTTCAGGTCCCATCTTTTATAAAATTGTCCCTACTCCATCATGCTCTAGTATTTTCTTCTTTTCATTTTTCTATAAGTTACAATCTCACTCCTTTAACACCTACCATATGCTGTACCTTATTTAAATATTTTGTGGCGTTGTTTTGTGCCTGCATATTGTGTCCTTAGCATTTTTGAGCCTCACACTAGTGGAGTCCCTATTGAATATTTCTGTGCTTTCTTGTAGTGCCAAGTTGTCCCTTGCAGATAGCATATGCCATTATCCTCTGAGGAGTGCTGACTGATGGAGGAGTAGCACTTTTCTATGTAGCAAATAATTATACATGAAAATATTAAAGTCATATAACAGAGCATCATGTGCATAGGCATAAGCAAAGGACTTATTGGCCTAACAGTCAGCTACTAGTGGGGTGTACCTTAGAAGCTTGATGACTGGGAAAATCAAGATATATACCCTTGACGGTAAGATAAACTTGGCTTATCTCAGTTATTCAGAAATAAGAGAAGTAGCATGTTTTTTTTTTCCTTCCTGTCAAAAGATGATTTTCAGGTCTAGTTCCCAGTATACTGTTTCAATAGGAGTTCAATAATATTTACTGGCCTTCGCAGTTGTTAGACAGCTCGGTCTTTGTTTCATCCCCATTTCAGTCACTGTTTCTCTGTCTAAAGTTGAGGCGTCTCCACAGATTCCTAAAAGCCCGTTTCTTATCTGCTTCCTTTCTCAGGGCCCTTGGCAGCTTTGCACTGTGGCTAGAGAGTCACACACAGTTCCTCATATTGTTCCGCGTCCTGCTTTAAGAGGCGGCAGTGAGCAAGGGATCTGTCTATTGTTAAGGTGTCATGGCTGAGGGTGGTAAGCAATGACTTTCTATAGGTGAGAGGCGTTCATTTCACTGTATTCTTTTTAAAAGATTTATCCAAAAATTTCTCTTATGTAATTTTTTTGCTCTCATCTTATGAACCCTAAATTTTGTGTTTGATGAAATTTCTAGCTATCCTCGGACCCTTTCATCATGAGGATTCAGCGTCATGCCATTTTAGGTAACTGCCATTAGTTTTCCTTCACTTTTCCCGCCTACTTCTGACATGTTATTTTATTATATTTATGTGTCATGTAACCTACCTTAAATCCTTCATTTGAAATAAAGTAGGGTATGAATAAAAACCTATAAAATATTTGTAAATTAAATTTACTCATTTATTCCACATTGAGCTAAAAGCCATTGACAAATTAGAGCTTAATATAGTATGTTGCTCTAAACTCCTTTAACTTGAAGGAGTTAAAAATCAATAAAATTTAAGATAGATAGAATATAAGAAATGAGGGAGAAGGAGATGTCAAAGCTCATGCAACTGTTCGGGTAGTGCCATTCTCTGAATTAGGGAAGAGAGGAGGAAGGCCAGATTTGGGAAGGCACTGCCAAGACAAGTCTAATGTAAATAATAATTAGTATAACTGACAATCGTATAGTCCTGTGTGGTTTACAAAGCATTCTGGTACAAATGATAGTTATAATAATGAACATTTGTATAGTGATCTAAAGTTTAGAAAGATCATTTAATTTATTTCATACAACAAGCCTGTGAATTGGCAAGAGCCAATATAATTTCTTCCCATTTTGCAGATGAGGAAGCCAAATTCAGAGTGACTAAGGGACTTGGAAGAGTTGTCTGAAGGAGCTTTAGGTGGGGAGTTCTGACTTCTTGTCCCGTGGCCATACTCTATTACACTGCTTCTTCTAGCATTAGAAACACATCAGAGCTACAACATGAGGGCAACAGAGCTGTCCAGCTTTATAAATGAAAAATACAATTGTGGAAATAAGCATTATTACTAAAAGTCTTACCCATTACTTAAAATTTTACTAACTTATAGTGCTTTCCTATGAACTACTTGCAACACTTACCCCAGATTCAGCATCCTAGGTGTTTAGTATAATTCGTTTCTCAGTTTTCTGAGTAAGGACTCAACTCCGTAGAAGGAAATACCCTTGAATGTTCAATGGGATCCTTAATTTTAAAAGCATCTTAAACAGAAGTATTAAAATGACATATCTGATGCAATTTGCCTATGTTTGAAGAAAGTATAAGTAGTATGTGAGAGGTATTGAATAAATATTGATTGACTAGGAGTAACTGATGAACAAGCATTAGCAATATTGTCAGACTTCTGCTTAGACACCATGAGCAAATGATGACCTATAGCCGGCATGTGTTTGAATATGAAGGGATAACTTTCCAGTTGGATCTTGTGTACCTTATAGTGAATGACTAGAGAGGAAAAACTTGGGTTGAGGGTGAAGAGATGGATGAGTCAAAAACCATGACCTATGAAGTCTAACAGTTGACTTTGCAATCTCATCCTAGAAAAAGTGCTACATGCTTCATGGCTAAATATGCCATTACAGTCACCTTTGAAGTACTCATGGTCTTATGAAGGTCTGACATTTAAATTCGAGAACTTGCCACCAGGTGCTTACATTAGCAGCACTGTGCAAACAACTTAGTAAGGCTTCATTACACTGGTAATGGCTCATTCATGTCAACATGGGATGTTGTCTTACTGACTGGGGTTCTTTATTGTTGTTACATGTTTTTGTGCACCATAGGTAACAGTGCTGACGGTCATTTCAGAAAAAGAGTTCCAAAATTATTTTGAAGGGTAGACTCAGCACAGGCATCATTTCACAGCTTCCCAAGGGGAGGACTTCAAAGGTGACTGTAGCGATCTTTATGATATTCAAGCAATGAGGTATGTAGCGTTTTTTCCAGGATGAATTCATGAACTCAATTGTCATACCTTATAATTATACTTGTAGTACATGGCCTGTTCCTGGAAATGACATTTACTGATTTCTCTCATTCACATGGCTGGATCAAATGCTAAGTGCAAACCCTGGGAAGCCTAATAGGACATTTGTCAAAAATCCCTGGTATATACATCTTCTGATACAAGACCATGGTTATTGTAAGATGACCACTACACGTAAAGCATTCTTGCAAAGCTCTCGATGTGGGAACGTGCTCTGTCTAGTTTAGTAGGTTTGGAGCTCCAAATCTGAGAACCAAATGATTAAGAAATGCTTACAAATAATAATTCCTATCTTAGTATCAAAACAAGACCACAAACACACTGGGTAAATTGTGATGCTGGCTTATTTTTCAGACAGACTCTTCTAGAATTTGTAACCTCCACTGATCTTTAAAAAAGTTAAAAAGTAACATACATGTCTGGATCCTTGGGCCAGGCTCCTTCAGTCAGTTCTCTATTTTTCTTGCCACCCAGATATGAAAACATTTGGCATACGTGGGATCATAGTATTTCAGTGCTGGAATAGAAGCGCTCCCACCCTGGTTTTATCTGTAGGCTGGATAAAGGTTTGGGATTTAGCAATAGGCTTTGCTAGCTCAGCTTGTGAAAATCACATCCTTTATCAACTCCCCAGATGGTTTAGATCATTAAAAACACAACAAAACAAAACAAAAGCCCTCTAGAGTGTACACTGTGAAGATATTCTCTAATTTCCAAGAAAAATAAATATATGTCGAATTTCTCACAGATTTCTCACACTTTCTTAGTATACAGGCTGAATTGTTGTGGTGAATGGAGAACTTAAAACCATGGTTCTGAAACTGCAAAGCCTTGCGCTGAATACTTAACTTCCAACAGCCCCTTTGCCTTTCCAGCTTGTCCATCAGCCCCCAACTCCAAGTCGGTATTTATCTGTTGGAGCTTAGCTTAAACTGAAAAGTGGATATCTTTATTCAATGAATTTGGGGCAACTGGCTCTCAATAAGCAACAAAAACAAAAAGGCTGTTTCAAGTCAAAGAGACCTCAAGAAACTATCCCACCATCTGCTGGGGAGAGAGAAATGAGCCGGTGGGCCAATAGCTCTTTATTGAATAGAAGAAATAGTATTGTCGTCTAAATTTTCTGCAACACCCTTTGGATCAAAATATTATAATCACAGCAAATAGATGCAGCAAATAGATGTGGCCACACTTAATGGATACTCAAAGGGCCAGACTACTGCTTGGTTTGGATCATTTACTGTCATTTGGAAGTAAGACTGGGGGACCGAGGGGGCTGGGGTTGGAGGGAGAAAGGCAGACCTCACGTTAAGCTGGCATGCACCAGTGGATAAATGGCTGGCATTTGCAGAGCTGCCTTGCAGGGGAGCTTTTAGCAGTTTGCCACTGCCAGCTGATGTCTCAGTGAACATCAGTGCCAAGAAGCCAAAAATGAAAGCAGGTGCAGGGGCAGAGGAACTGAATATTGGGGGCAGGAAGGGGGGGAGGGATTCAGCAACAGAACTTCTGTTGTTAAAAATTGGTTGCCTTCATTAAAACCTAAACAATGCCTCACTTTAACTCTACATAACATTTTTAGCCTGCTAGAGTCCTACACACACACTTAAGACAAGCCTCTTACATTTATGCACTAGACTAAGAGACTCTTTTTTTGTTTGTCCCTCTCCAAAGCTGTGGCTTGTCTGCTAGACGGCTGAACTCCGATTAGAGCAGCTTTCCTCCCAAAGCTAGGAGCATCTGCTTCTCAAAGTACCCCCTTCCTCCCTCCCCTCCCTCTCAGAGTGCCCCCTCTTCAGAAAGTCCCGCTTCTACACAACCAGGGCCTGGGAACAGGGAATATTCCGGAAGGCCCCAGCGTGCCTGTGCTGAGCGCCGTCTCCAGTTCAGCTCTCCGAGATGCTGCTTTCCAGTGCGAAACAGAGAAACAGACGGGACTCCGGGTCACCGGTGATTTTCATCCCCACACCACCCCCGCCGCCCCAAAGCTCAATGTTCCTGCAACATGGTTCCGCCACAAATGACAGCAGAAGGGAAACAAAACAATAGGGGTCAGCAAAAGAGAAAAAGAATGAAGGTAAAGGTTCAGTATCAACAAAAGGGACAAACTGAAGCTTGCCACAGGGTACACTAAAAATTAGGAATAAAACGGAAAGACATCTGCGCTGCTGCTGCCCTGCACGGCCGAGACAATCACAGCAGGGACTTCATCAGAGACTGGCCTCCCTCAGTAAGGAACTGGGACGTCCTCTTCCACAGATAGGACGAAAGGACTTACTGGTCACACGCAGCCTCCTCACATTGTGATGGAGAAAGAGCAAAGCCCGATGAGAGGAAACTGCTGGCAATCTGTGCTTGGTTAACATTTCACTGCTTTGTGACGGGGCAGATAGAAAGTATGTTTGTGTGTTTTTACAGGCTTTCAGAAAATACAGAAACGACAAAATTCATCTACAAGCCAGATACTCTGTATGTACTAAACTGTGGTGATAGGTCAACAATTGTAATTATAATTTAACGTTATATATAGGGACACTATATATAAAGATATATATATAGTGACTCTGGGGGAATGGTAGTGGGAATTAGGTTTGTTCCATGACCTTCCATTAGGGAAGAATATATAGTCAATCTCCAGGTCGTCTACCACAAAGTACTACTGTCTTCTCCTGAATATGTTTAGTTATTATAAACTTCTAAAACACAGAAGAAAGTTTAAAAATCCCAACCAGAAACATAAACAGAATCAGATGCCAGAAGAGTAAGTGGATTAAAGAGACTTAGTTCATATAGCAAGGAGAGTCTAGATTTTAGTCTGAATGAAATATTGAGTTTGGGCAACAGTACACTGCCAACCTGAGATGTCTGAGAAAAGTGGTATTCTCTAATATTAAAAAAAAACAAGATACGAAAAATTAGCCATGGCTAGGTCTGAGCATTCCAAGAAAAGCAGCAGAGATGGCTAATAAATATAAAATAAGTTTCAACCTCAGGACCCAAAGAAAACAAAAATGTAATGAAGAAGATTTACACCTATAAAATGCATATTTAAATCAATATTTTCAATATTAGGATTTGGGAAGAATGAACTGAAATCATGAAGGAAATTGAAAAAAAGATATGAAAAACCTTAAACATATCACTTATAGAAATTTATCTTGGTCAAATACTAAGAAATGTAATATATTTATGTGTAAAGGAGTTCATCATAGAAATATTTAAATATAAAAAGGAGTAAAAGGAGTATCTTAATTATCAAAATATAAGAGACTAGCTAAAGAAAATTGTGGTATATTATGTAAATCATATTTTAGAAAAATACTCATGACATGGGAAACTGCTTGCAATATGTTTGCTTAGTGAAAAAAATAGGTTGTAAAATAGTACTATACATATATATATATGTGGTGATTTTATTACATATGAAACATCTACTCTAAAATGTTAACAGTAGTTATTCTAAGTGGCAGGATTATAGGTGAGTTTTTCCTTAGTTTTCCCCCTTTATTCTTTATTTTTTCAAATTTTTGGTAATAAAACTTGATGTACTTTGAACTTTTTATGGAAGAATGTTTATAGAAAAGTATACACAAGTTAAAAATATATCTCAGTAAATTTTAAGAAACATCCACATAACCAGCACTGACATCCCGAAACAGGACATCACTAGTTCCTCCTGGACGTCATTTCTGCTTTATCCAGTTCGTGCTTCAGTTTATCTCTCCTGTGGGATAAACTCTATCTTGACTTGTAACATCACAGAGGAGCTTTGTCTTCTGTGTACTAGAATAATGCAGCATATAATCGCTTGTGCCCAGCTGCTTTCGCTGAATATTGAAGATATATTGATTAAGCTAAGGACAAATCAGAAGTCAAGACATTCATGCAAGGCAGTTTGTTGTAACAGGACTTCTTTCGATGTTTCCAGCCGCCATTCCTACCCGCCTCAGGTGTGTGCTCTGAATCCTGTATTTGGCCTAAACTCACAAGGTTTCTTAGTGGCAAATGTTCTTGAACTCTTACAGAACCTGTATCTTCCATTAGGAAATGGACCCTCACTTGCTATCATATTACTTATGGTTGCATCAGACTTGTAATTATTTCCTCCATGTTTAATTTGTCGTGTCTTTTTCACATTTGCTGGCCATGTACCATGTGTACTAATCCTGTGAGATGATAAGATTATCCCCATTTTATAGGCAAGGGAAGGGAGACTCAGAAAGGAAAGTGATTTCCCTTAGGCGGTAAAGTTAAAAGATGATAGAATCCCAATTTGCATCCCAGGTCCTTGGACACTGCATCACATAATTCTCTACTGTCTCCAATTTCCTCATTGCCCATAGTTGATCTCCTCACTTGATTAGGATGTTCTAGAAAATAAAAAGCATATATTTACCTTTCCTTGGATTTCCCCTCCTATTGCTTAACACTTACTCAGTATGATAAGCCTGATGATTTTTCTTGTACCACAGCACTCTTAACAAACCTTTGTTCTTTGACAAAACTGATCATAAGGCTCTTTATACTGTTGGCCACCATTAGAACCAGGGATTCTGATTATAATATTCTGGAATGAAAATGGGCTTAATAACTAGGCATTGCTACCATATGTAAGTACATTAGTAGATAAGGTAAGCCAAATGCGGCAGTTGGTTAGCATTTTTGGTACAAAGAATGGATCATTTTTTTAAACACCATTTTCCTTTATGTGACAAAATTATTTTGTGTAGTAATTCTGAAATGAATTACAATAGTGGTCAAAATATACCTGTAGAAAGAAAAATAAAATTGAGAATAAAGTAACCTTTATAGTACAAAATAAAAAAGTAATCACATTGTTTTTCTTAAGAACATCAACAAATTGGTGGGAAAAAGATAAAAATTCGTACTTATATATTTGTCTGTTGTAGGAAAATAACAATATCACAGTTTTGTTCCCAAGTTTTAAATTGTGTAAATGTGTTGATGACTTTGTCGAAATTAATCTGCACATGTTCATTTCAATAGACAGAATAGGCAAATTTGTCAACCTATTTTTGCACATAAACTGAAGGACATATTAAACTTTAATATAAAAGAGTTTCTTCCCCATAAGTAGCATGAAGTTACATGTACAATTTTAGACTCTAAAATATTGTTCATGTCTTTGGGATTAATTCTAGCAGCTTTCAAAGATCTTTAGTCATATAATTTTTAAAACACAAACTCTTATCTTTCTGTTTAAGAATGTTCCTACCTACTGGTATTCAGGTAACTTAAGTTCTGTAACTTTATATTTCCAATCACTGTGCTTTCATTCCCTATTTCATGTCTGTTCTCTAAATGCAGGGAAATATAATACTACAGGTGTTAGAAAACTCAACTCTGCAAAAGCACGTTCTAACAAATCTAAACTACTACAAACTTGAGACCACCTGTGTCTCAGCACATAAATGGAGCTCTCCAATTAATTTCCATGTAGAATACATTGTTCACAAAAGTTTAATAAATTTGTACTAATTTAAAGCTCACATAAATAATATTAACATTCAAAAATAACCACATGCTATGGTTGTGGTTCCCCCAAAATTTATATGTTAAAGTCATAAACTCTAGTGTCCCCCAGAATTATTGACTGTAACCAAGTTCTTAAGGAAAAAGTTGATATCAACCTAAATGCTTTAGAAGAAGAAATGGGGTTAAAATGGGGTTATTATGGCCCCTAATCTATTGTAATTGATGTCCTTATTAGAAAAGTTTAGGCCAAAGCACAGAAGGAGGCATAAAGGCACAGGGAGAAAAGCTCATCTATAAGCCCAGGAGAGAGCCCTGGGAAGAAACCAAACCACCAACACCTTGATCATATTTTCATAACCTCCAGAACTGTGAGATAGTAAGTTTCTATTATTTAAACTATCCACTTCATGGTGCTTTGTTATAGCAGCCCTGACAAGCTAATACACTACAACAATTCTTTAGAACTTAAACCAACACAGTATTTTTCTAGAAGTACCTTATGTCTAACATTATTTAGAATTGTCATAACATAGCTTTTCTAGTTGGTTTTATTATTGTTTTAAAAATATCTCTAGGTACAGTAATCCTCCCTTCTCTGCAGTGTTGTTTTCCATAATTTCAGTTACTCCAAGGACAACTATGTTTTGATAATATCAGATGGAAAATTCCAGAAATAAGTAGTTCATTAGCTTCAAATTGTGCACTCTTCTGAATAGCATAATAAAATCTCCTGGGATGTGAATCCTCCCTCTGCCCAGCATATCCATGCTGTAGGTATCTCTGCCCACTACTGAAAAAATGGCCATCTTGGTTATCAGGTCACAAAAACATAGTATTATTGTACATATAAGGTCTGGTCCTATCTGGTGTTTCAGGATTCCACTGGTGGTCTTGGAATTTATCACCCATAAATATGGGTGGGGACTACTGTCTTCTAGTGTACTCTAGAGAGATTTCCTGCACTGGTGAACACAATTACCCTAATCTCACCTGTCCCATCCAGTCCTTTGAAAGCCCTTGGCTCTTTAGCACAGAGTACCCCCGTTTTCAAGACCAGAAGAAAGGAAAAGGGAACCTCTTCATAATTAGTGAGACTGTAGGCAGGAAAGTTTAAAAAAATGAAGCATACCTCTTCTTTCTTATGACATGTACGTCTTTTTATATTGTTGGACGGTTTTTACAAAAGTATACATTAGTTATACCATTTTAAGAGGTAAATAAAATTGGGACTAGTGAAAATTTTTATATAAAATAATGGAAGTGAATGATAAAATCACAGATGCCAGACTTAAATATGCAAGACAAATGAGAACTCTGTATGTATTTATATGAAAGAACTAAAAACAATGCCTGGTAATTATATGGAAGCAAATTTTAAATCAGTATCTGAGGTAAGTTCTCTGCCATCCAGTGTTTAAATAACCTAGCAGCATTGTTCATACTGGCAAAAAAGTTGATATCAACCTAAAAAATGTCTTCTTAAAAAGAAGAAACTGGATAAATTTTATTACATCTGTACAATTTAATAAAATACAGTTGTGAAAATGAGCTAGAGCTAGCTTTACCTAAACTGATACATCTCACAAACACATTGCTGAACAGTGAGAGCATGAGAAAGAATACACACCATGTGATACCATTTGTAGATGTTAAGAAACATGGAGCACAATACTGTGCATTATTTATGGATATATATTTATATAAGAAAATTAGTGAGAGATGCATAGCAATGGTGAATACCAATTTTGGAATTTATACATAACCCTTCAGGAAAAAAGGAGAAGGGGGGGTAAAGAAGGATATACAGAGACTTGAATTATATTAGTTACACTGTACTTCTAATGCAAGGTGGTACTAATGTGAGCACCAATTACAAACAGAAGTCCCCCTTCTCCGTATCTATGATTTCATGTTTGTTGATTTCAGCTACCTGCTGTCAACTGTCTGATTAAATGGAAAATTACAGATACAAACAATTCATAAGTTTTGAATTATGTGTTGTCCTGAATGGCAGGATGAAAGGTTATGCAGTCCCACCTGTGTTGTGAATCATCCTTTGTCCAGTGTACCCATGTGCTCCATATGTTACCTACCCATTAGTCACTCCTTAGCAACCCAGGTTATCAGATAGAAAAAATAGATAGTGCTATACATACAAAGCTTGGCACTTGTGCCCTGTGGAAAAGGGGGAACTACTATTTCTTTATATCTTTCTGTGTATGTAAAGTATTTCCTAACAATGATAACGACGTCAATGAAAAGAACAGCTCACTTACCAATGATTAAGGTCCAGAACTATGCTAAGAATTTTACATTTATTAACTTTTTTCTTCCCACAAAAGCCCCATCACATGGGCACTGTGGTTAACCTAATTTTAGAAATAAGCAAATCAAAGCATGAGGAAGTGAAGTGACATGTCTGTCACATTTGATAGTAGCAAAGCTAGAATTGAGTAGTAGTCTATTTAGCATGTAGTAGGTAGCAATCTGCGTGCTATTCTCTTGACCAGTCACACACACGCACATGAACACTGTGTGTGTGTGTATGATTGTCTTGTGAGATACTTTCTTCAAAATGTAATGGATACCTGTAAAGCAATGAACTCCTCAACTTTGGCAATTTTCAGATTGCCATGGATGGCATCACTTTGCTTTTTGTGGGAGTCTGGGCTAAATACACTAAAATTTCCTTCCAGTTCTAAGGTTCTGAATTTTTAATGTCAAGAAAATTTTGTTTGAAGGGTAAAAGCAAGAGGTTCTACTTTAGGTGTGTTGAGTTTGAGGTAAGCGTGTCTAGCAGACAGAAATGATGAAGACTTCGTTTGTGTTCAAGAATGAATTTATTGTGCAAATACAAGAATGGATGTGATTGCCCAAGATATTTAGAGAAAGGAGAAAACAAAAGGCCCGTCTGGTGGGAAGAGGAGGAGGAGACTCCTTTTATCTGTCTCCCTCCCTCTACACACACCACATATATACCTTCACAAAGACCCACTGTTGCTCCTCAAATTAATATCAGTGGTTCTTTTTTTCTTTTCATATGTTTGGAAGCCATTCCCAAGTGTGTGTCGAGAGATGCAGAAACTGCCAGATGAGAGATGAGACATTGTTTCCGTCCCAGCTATCTGCCCCTCGATTCTGTTTGCATTATAAACTAAAGAATTAAAACATGCAAACACACACATACACACATCTTTTTCACCTTTTGTTATAATTCCACCTGTACCCTTAAAGAAATAACTATTTCACAATAGCAAAAACGTCACTTTTCAGCCTCTATACTTGTCAAGTAATAGACAGCCCACTCAATACCAAAAGACTAATTCTTAGAGTTAAAAAGTCCTTTGAGCAATTTATAAATCTGTGCTCACTGCTTGTATGAACCCTCAAAACCATTTCATTTGACATTACACATGTAATTTTAAGGAAAAAGAGAAATGCATCTTTTTAGAATGCTCACTTTTGTATATTCACAGATTGAAATGCTAACTACAAAGAGAAATCTATGTTTTCCCTAAGCTCAGGAAAGTCTGATCAGGCCATGTGCAAATGGTATTCCTCAACAAATGGACTGTAATGGTTATCTTGAAGTATTGATATCATCATAAATGAGTGGAAGTGTTATTTTGATCAGATGGTATTACTATTTTGCTTCAGTTCCTATTTAGTTAGCATTCATCTGTTCCATCTTATCTGGAGTATTACAAAAATGGGGGGGGATTGAAAAGGATGTCAGATAAAAAAATAAAATAAGAGAAAAAAGGAAAGCCAATATTTATTGAGCCTACTATGTACCTTGTAATATTCCAGGCTATTCGTGTTTACTTTAAATTAATAGGCAATTTTTCTTTAAATTACCATCACTCCATTTTTCAGATCGTATAACATTCAAAGACATTAAGAAAATTATCCCAAATTCATACAGGATACCAACTTAGGTATGTCTTGGCTCCAAAGTGCACACTCTTTGATTTATATCACTGTGTATAAATAAAGAATATTAGAATTTGTTAATATGGCCGAATGGTCATCTATTCCTCCACTCCTTACTTAGTATCTTCAATTATATCATCAATCAAGTTGAAACTATTATTTAGTAGTTAGTAGATTTTTATAATAATACCTGGTTTATACTTAATAGGAAAAAAGAAAGTTGTGGTCGTAACTCTACCATTATGCTTTGAATAGGTTTCTTATTTTTAAAATTCAGATTTATGAACCAGTAAATATGATTCTAATTTGATTTTACATAAGTAATTTTCTATTTGTACCAAGTAAAATTCCTTTCTATCATACATTTTTGCTGTTTATTGCTTTGCAAGAATCATATGAAACCTTATATTCTTAGTGAAGACCTTCTTTAGATGAGAATTCTAAACATCTATTGAGGTCTAAGCCTTATTTCCTGCTATATCTACTTACTTGTATTATCAATAAATATTCATTCCCTGACACACACTGTCACTTTTTTTTCACTTGCAATCAGTAGGTTAAGGAAAAGGATATATATGAAATAACCTGAGTTTAAAAACACAGAGAAGCTCTAGTCAATTTTAATGCTAGCTAACATTTGCTGTGTTGAGCCTCCTATGTTAGGTTTAATTTTCACAACATTTCTATAGGGGGGGTGGTACTACTAGTACTTATGATTGTTTTTTAACAAATGACAAAGTCAAGACTTGAGAAATTAAACAAGGATTTTTTTATTTGAACTCAAGACTACTCAGCCTTAAGAGCCCCAGGAACATACCTACAACAAGATGCTACTTCTCTCTGAGTAAATTAGGTAATTAGGGGGCTGATGAAAGCCTCCAGTGCTAAGCGGGACAACTGAATGGGTGTGGGTAAGAAAACATGGGTAACACAAATAAACTTGTTGCAGATAAAAAAATCCCCTTAGAACAGATACCAGAAGCCTAGTTCTTTGAAGTATAGTATCCTCTCTTCTCTGGTATCCTGTTTGGGGATAAGTTGAGAAGGATAGATCAGGTTAAGATGGATTAAAGGTACCCAGAAACTCTGATTGCTACATCCATTAAATCTGCTAACAACCAGTCTCCCTGTATCACTAAGAATGCTGTTGCTGCACTGTTGCCTTGGCAATCATGCCAGTCACTATAAGTGGTGCAACTCACAAGGTATCATTGGTCCCAAGTAGTAATAATGCCTTCTGCCATATCATTGCTAATATTACTGCCAGTGTCTGCTCTGTCCTTTTAAATGTTGTCATCACCCATTTGATGATTTCCCTCAAGGAATATAACCAGTGTGAGGCAGTCTACCATCTCTGCTTATCTTGTCAAACAAGGTATACTTCTTTCATTAAATGGGATAAAACTTCTTCACATTAAAGATGTAGGTTTTTGTTTTAGAGTAAATTTTCCTTCAGCGCAGTCTCAGTTTTTTCAGGCTACTACAATAAAAACACCATAAACTGGGTGGCTTATAAACAACAGAAATTTCTCACAATCTAGAGGCTGCGAAGTCCAAGATCAAGGTGCTGGCAGATCTGGTGTCTGGTGAAGACGGCACCTGATTCATGGACAGCACCTGCCAGCTGTAACCTGACATAGTAGAAAACATACACAAGCTCTCTGTGATCTCGCCTATAAGGCACCAATGCCATTCATGAGGACTGTGTGTTCATGCCCTAACTATCTCCCAAAGGCCCCACTTCCTAATCTCATCACCTTGGGAATTAAGATTTCAACATGATTTTAGAAGAAAAGCAGACATTCAAACCATGACAAGAACTATGTGCCATTTCAACTTGGAAAAATTCACCATTTCTCTTTGTTTCCAGGAGTAAGGGAGGTCTGTTCCCCCAGCTTGCAGAAGCTATGTTTCTTCCCTATTCTTCATTTTCCCAAGACATTTCTCTTTCAGATCTGGATTTCTTGTAGAAAGATTGATTATATTTAGTCAGGAGACTTGTCATTCTTTGTGGAAAAACTCTGATGGGGGGGACCCATTAAGTGGAAATATAAAAGTCCAATCAGGCTGGCGTGGTGGCTCATGCCTGTAACCCTAGTACTCCGGGAGGCCAAAGAGGGTAGATTGCTTGAGCTCAAGAATTTGAAACCAGTATGAACAAAAACAAGACTTCATCTTTACTAAAAATAGAAAAACTAGCCAGTTGTTGTGGCAGAGGCCAGTAGTCCCAGTTATTAAGGAGGCTGAGGCAGGAGGATCACTTGAGCTCAGGAATTTGAGGTTGCTATGAGCTATGCCAGAGCACTCTAACCTGAGGCAATGGAGTGAGACTCTGTATCAAGGATGGAAGGAAGGAAGGAAGGGAGGGAGGAAGGGAGGAAAGGAAGGAAGGAAAGTCAAATGCAGGGGTAGACAGAGAAAGGAAGATAGTCTTTTCTGACCTTGCTTTCTCCTTGCTCACAATCCAAACCACTCCAGAAGAATTAGGTCTGGACAAGGAATGAACAGGCACTGAAACAAGGAAAAAGTCAGTGGGAACAACACTGGGCAGACACAGGGATCTGCAAAAAAAAAAATGAGTGGAGAGAATCAGCAAAAAGAATTATAAGAGTTCAAAGAATCACAAAAGGGATATAAAGTAGAGAGAAAGGACCATCTACTTATGATTTGGCTCTTTTCTCTTGCTTGTAATATTTGCATTTAGAATTAGAGTCAAATCACAAATCGCAAACCACCAAGATTTTTATTTGGAACAGTTCTATGACTCTGCCAACTTCACAGTACCTGGTGTAGATCACCAGCCACCCTAAGTAGACTGATGACTAATTTCTGAAAATGTCTTTATTTCTGACCAATAGGGTCTCTAAGGGCAAATAAGATGTAAAGCATCTTGAATTTAATGCTGAAGAAATTGGTCTTATTAATCTGGGGTATATCATTTATAAATTAAAATTACCATTGAATGTTACTTTCTAATATCACAGAAGAAAACAGTATTTAGAAGAAGACTAGAAGCAATCTAAATACCTGTATATATACGACATTCATTCAGGATAAACAAAGTATTGCTATTCCTTCTTGTTTAATCCATTTGTCAGGGTGGTTTTGACATAGGAAAGTGATTCTTAATGCTGGAAGCCACTTGAGGTCCAAGTGAGTCCTTGGCTTTACGGAAGAAAGAATTCAGGAGCAAGCCATGACTATACGAACTGAGCAGACTTTGGTTTTCCCCGCATAAGAGAACCAGCCCCCTGGTTCTTCCTTTTCTATTTAAGCAATGGGCTAAATGGAGAGGAATACTCATGGCGGGAGGTGTTCCTCCACCATCTTGGAGTCTTCCAACTGATTGGAACTTATCCTGCCTCCATCCTGTTTTGATCAGGACAATTTGAAACTTTGTCTAGAGATTTTCTGACTCCTACAGCAATGCAACAGCAGTTTAACTTCCCAGACCTAACCAGAACCCGACGTGAATACCTTCTTCGTGTCTGGACTATTCACATTGTCCATACTTAGAGGACAGCAAAGCTAATTCTGTTTGTTACCTGTACTTAGGTACCAAGAAGCCTGTAATTAGGTATTTATTCTAATGCTTCTAAATCAAAACTTATCTGTTCATGGGCCTCCTAGACCAAGGAATTCAAAGTCCTGAACCACAGCCTTAAACAGACCTTCTCTTTAAGCTTGGATATCACTGCTGCGGCTAGAACAAAAGAATAAGGAAAAATAAAAGAATCTCCAAGCCTGGCTCATGCACACCCCATCATGAGTACCTCATTTATACTGGATGATTTGGTCAACAATCTAAACCAGACTCTGCTCATGACAGCTTTGATACAGTCAGGTTTTTCTTAAGGGGCCAAAAACCCTTTTAAAAGCCTATTTGAACACAGCAGCACGGGTTTTAAAAAACAATGGCACAGTGTCTTCTTCAGTCTGATGGTATGCTGTGTAACATGGAAGAAAATTAGAAAAAGTTCTGAGGCACCCTGAAGGAAATGAGAGGAGTAGGATGAAACCTAAGCTAATAAACAAAAGAGCGCACTGTCCGCTGCCTCGGGCAGAGCTGCGTTCTCTTCCTGCTGGCTGCTGATCAATACACCCAGTAAAGCAGAGGACTGCTATGCCTTTGGAGACAGGGAATAACGTGGCCCTTCATTGAAAATATTTAAAAATTTTGAAATTATGTCTACATATTTCATGAAACTTGAAGTCTAATTTAAAACTCATGAGCGTAAAGCCTTAAGAAGTCTAAAACATGAATAAGAACAAACCCTGAAAGTAAAATTTATGATTAATAAAAATATACTATTCAGACATTTGCTGTAAACGGAACGGATGAGGAAAAACAGCAATAGGTCAGCAAAAGTGCACTTCGAAATCACTGATTCGGGCAAGGCTTCCTACGGGAAACTGTGGATGGTAGGACTTATATCATCAGCCTTCTATTTTGTACATTTTGAACACCATCCAAAAATATTAATCCACTGTTGAAATTCCATGAACAGGAGAGAAAAGAGAAATATTTTAGCCACTGCAACCTTCTAACCCACAGCGTTCACATCCTGCTGTAAATACATCAGTCCTGAACTCCATGCCCTAATGGATGTGCACGGGCCTCCTCATTTTCGGGGTGGGATGGTTGTTTCTAAATCCTTTTGCAGAAGTTTAATGCTTGGCAAGATCATGTTTCTATCTGTTCTTTTCTAGTTTACTTCATTTCATATGAAACATACCAAAAATGAAGGCGGAAATGGAAAAATTCAAGCACATATTCAATTTCAAATAATGAGACTTGGCTTTTTAAAAAAATGTGCTTGTATATGTTTGGTGTTATGCTGGAAAGTTACTAGAATTGTTGCCTATTGAAAAAAGGCTAGGAAAACAGAGTAAAATTAATTATGTATGCATTCATATTTATCATATATCCTGTGCAGACTGTTTGCAAAATGGAAAAATAACGGAACCACAGGGTTCTATATGCGGAAAGGTGCCTATGGTTTCAAGTCCTTGTATTTTCAATTTCATATCGTCAGCGGATAATTATTACAATTTTAGGGCAGATGTCCGTATTAAAACATTGTTTCAATGTCCCGAGGATTCCTTCTTAAAAGCTAATAAAAATCTCTAATCTTCCACGTTCCGCAAAGCAGTAAGAAGGAGGAATCCTCCCACAGAACAAAAGGATTAAACATTTCTCCGATGATGAGCTGCGCTTGGCCTCCACTGAGGTGGGACGCATTCCTGTCTCCTGTTTGCTGGGAAAGAAGTTCAGTTCCTATCGTGTAGTTCTAATTTTCTCCAAATTCCAACTACCATTGACATCAATGCCAATTAGCCTACACTCATTGTGATCCAATGTGATAGCATTCAGCTTTTTTAATATTTCAGGTTAATGTGAGGGTACAAACACCCAGCTCCCAATATTTGAATTTGTTAGGGAGACTCCCTCTTGTAGTTGCATCCCACACCTAGCTTTGCATTTTTATACTACAAGTTCCTTTCACTGTACTCTTTGAAGACTTAACACCTTAATTTCTAATAGAAAGGCCTTTCATGTTACCGAGGATGGGTTTGTCAAAACTTTTAACACTTTCTCTTTTTATTGAAATTGATTTCTTACCTGTGAAGTTGCCAACACTACCATAGGAAATGCAATTGCTTTCCTTTATCAAATAGATCCGACAAAAGTAGTTATCCCTTGTTCAGTTCAAATTAATAGTTGATTACGTTATCATAACAAGGCTCCTTCCAAAGGACATCACCAAAAAATGAAATCTGTTGGCTGCACTGCAATGAAAGTTGTCAATAGGTAAGCTGTTCATGACATAAGAAATTACATAAGGAAAATACAGGGGAACGTAGGTGTGGAGGGAGCAATTGTCTGAGCAAATAGAAGGACTGCTCACAATGTGAGGGAACGCAAACAGGATGTATAAATTGCAAAGCCGACGCCAAAGTTTTCTCGTGGCCAAGATACATAGAATTAGAATGATTGTTTCACCTGGTAAGATTCCAAAAGGAAATAAATAATGGTATTCAGAATTGTTTCCTTAATGAAAGAGGTAACTGAAATCAAAAGGTTACCTAAGTCTTTGCTAAACATAAACAACTGACTCAGGATAGCTTGTACAAATATAGAATATTTTTATTTAGGTTTTGAGATTATGAGCTGAAATTCTCTTGACTAGTCCCTTAAGTATGTTTCTCTGTTTCCCAATAACTTTTAATGAGGTAAGCGTAATCGTGAAGCAGGATGAAGAGAATATTGTAAGTAAAAATAACATGCTGTGAATATTTATACATCATGCGTTGTGCCTGCTTATCCTTTTAGCTTCTACATAATTTTTTGTAGTATCAATTTCCCATCTCTTTTCATTGTCAGAATTACAAATGGTCAGTTTGAGATTTCGGTTTAATTTCGCTCATGTCACAAAGTAGGAATAGTTTGCAATGCATATATAATAGAAAGCATTTTGAAATGAAATATCTCCTTGAGCACCCTGACTTCCGTCTGCCATCTTTGAAAAGACAGGTAAGTGGATGTAACCAAAGGTTCTTTTAGGTGAGAAATGCCAGAATCCACACTCATGACTATACTTGACACTGGAGAAAGCATGTGTAGTGACACGTCATTCTCACTGTTTCTCAGTAGATTTCAGATGTTTTGTGAAACTTATCGTATCACCTTTAATTCATTCTACTTTGTTTTTATCATTTCTTTATAATAATTGTGAATATTTATGCTTTGATTTCTCTTTTGCTGATTGGCCAGGCCTTGTCAGCCTTGCTGACTGCAAGTGGTTATGATGAGCATACTTGTCTAATTTACATAAAAGAGAAGGCTGCAAATCTTTCCTCATTAGCGTGATATTTGCAGATTTGGGGGTTTTTTTCCTTTTTTTTGCTACATCATGATGAATGTCAAATTTGGTGATACTCTTTTTCTTTCTAATGTTTTATTATAAACATATTTAAAGATGTGCAGATATGCAGCATTTAAAAAGAATAATAAAGCAACTATCCATATACCATCCAGATTAAAAAGGTGGAGCAAATGGAGTATTTTAATGCCCCTGAATTCTCTTTTCCAATCATATTACTTTCACTAACCAAAAATTATAGAACATCTGGAAAAAAAAATTAGGAAACAATTGGTTGTCATTTGGGGCTGGCAATGATTTCTCAGATATATACGACTGACAACAAAAAAGCATTTTCTATGAAAGAGAAAGTAAGTAAATTTGAAAAATACTGTTAAGAGAATAGAAAAGGGAAGCCTCAGAGGAGAAAAAAAAATCTTTGCAAATCACATATATAATAAAACAGTTTTATGTAGAATATATAAAGAACCCTCAATATTTAATGACCAGAAAAAATTTGACAGGCAAAACATGTGAACAGACATTTAACCACGAAAGATATGGATGACAGGCTCAGCGCCCGTAGCACAGTGGTTATGGTGCCAATCACATACAGCCAGGCTGGCAGGTTCAAACGTGGCCAGGGCCAGCTAAACAACAATGACAAATGCAACCAAAAAATAGCCAGAATAGCCAGGCGTTGTGGTGGGTGCCTATTTAGTCCCACCTACTTGGGAGGCTGTGGCAAGAGAATTGCTTAAGCCCAAGAGTTTGAGGTTGCTGTGAGCTGTGACGCCATAGCACTCTACCGAGAGCAACATAGTGAGACTCTGCCTCAATAAAAAAAAAAGATATGGATGGAAAATGAAAAGATTAGGAAAGTTAGTCATTAGGAAAATGTACAGTACTGCACACCTATTTGAATGGATAAAATTTAGAAATACCGTACCACCCGCTGGCAAGGATGCAGAGTGACAGAGCTTTCATACATTGCTGGCAGGACAGCAACATGATATAGACACTTTGAGAAACAACGCGGTAGTCTCTTATAAAATTAAAAATACGCTTATCTTCCACAGCAAAGATCTAAAAATATGTGTACTTATCATACAAACCTGCAATTCCACTCCCAGGTATTTACTTAAGTGAAATGAGAACTTGTGTTCACACAAAAACTATGTGTGAATGTTTATAGTGGGGCTTTATCTGCAATCGTCCAAAGCAGGAAATAATCCAAATGACTGAGCGAGGTACAGGTTAAACAAACTCCGGTAAATTTATACAACAGAATACTCCCAGAACAAAAAGAAACAAATGAGAATGCCCTTAACAGCACAGGTAAATCTCAAGTGTTCTACGCTAAGTGAAAAAAGTCAGACTCAAGGACTGCATCCTGTATGATTCCACTGATATGGCATGTCTAATCATCCCAGAACTACAGGGATGTAAAACAGATGTGTGATGGCATGACTAGTGAAACGGGCTGACAAGACAGGGACAGCACCAAGGTAAATTTAATAGAAGGGAGGGCTGATGAAGTAGTTTATTTCTAGATTGTGATGATGGTTATAGGTCTATAACGGTTTGTCTAAACTCACAGAATATAATAGAGTAAAAAACCCAAAAGGTAAATTTTACTGTATACATTTTATAAAAGCCAACCTCACCTGACTTTAATAAAATAGAAAATGGGGAGGTGGCTGTAGCTCAGTGAGTAGGGCGCCGGTCCCATATACCAAGAGTGGCGGGTTCAAACCCAGCCCCGGCCAAACTGCAACAAAAAAATAGCTGGGCGTTGTGGCTATTGTAGTCCCAGCTACTTGGGAGGCTGAGGCAGAAGAATCGCCTAAGCCCAGGAGTTGGAGGTTGCTGGAGTGACTCCACTGCACTCTACCGAGGGCGAAAAAGTGAGACTCTGTCTCTACAAAAAAAAAAAAAAGAAAATAGAAAATGTTATATATAATAAACTTCTTTTTGGTTAATCTTTATATGATGCATCTTTTTTCCTTATACAAGGTTGGTCGATTAAGTTCACAAACTCATCCTAGAAAAAGTGCTATGTACCTGGTTACCGAATATCACTATGGTTACCTTGGCTAGCTGGTGACAGTAATGATATTCAGCAATGAGGTATGTAGTACTTTTTCGAGGATGGGTTCACAAACTTCATTGTCAGGCTTCAGGTTCAGGACATTATTTTCTTTATAAACCTTAAGAAAGATTAAAAATCTTCATCTTTTACCTGGTGTGTTAGCTAAACTTACTGATCTAGTTTGACTTAAATCTACCTTTTTCCCATTATTTTTCATTTGGCCTATGTCTGTATTTTTTTATTCCTCCATTCTTACCCTCTTTCAGATTAATCAAATTTATTACAATTTAATTTTCCCTTGAATTTGCATTTGGTTTTTTATATTTTATTACCCTACAATTGACAGTGTGTATTCCTAACATGTTATGCTCTATCTTAAATATTCTTAAATAATGCAAGAAACTCACAGCCAAATATTCGTGTTTCCCCGTTCCCACTCTTTGTGGTATTGGTGACACATATTTTTATACCTGCATATGTCTTAATCCTCATAAAATATGACTTTTTGTTGTTTTAAATAGCCAATATTTCTTTATATTTACTCACTTGCTTTTCTGTTTATTGTTTTTATTTTCTTCCTTCAGTTCTGTGCTAATCTGGATAATTTTTCTTCACTCAGAAGAATGCACTTTAATATTTGGAGAAAATAGGTCCGTCTACTGACAGCCAACTCTCTCAATTTTCATCTCCCAGCATCTTTATTTTAGCTTTACTTCTTGAAGGTTCTTTTTGCTACATTACGAACGCCAGGTTAGTAGATTCCTTTTTAATACTAGTACATTAATTTTCATTAAGTTTCGAGTTTTCCTATTTTCTATTGAATGGTAATTCAGTCTTGTTGTTTCTTTAAAGATAATGTGTCTTTTTTTCTGGTTCAATTTAAGATATTTCTTTTTGACTTTGGTTTCAGCAATTTGACTATGACTTGCTAAGGTGTGGCTTTTTTATATATAATGTTTGATCTGAGGTTCCCTAAGATTTTTTTTTTTCTTTTTTGCAGTTTTTGGCTGGGGCTAGGTTTGAACCCTCCACCTCCGGTATATGGGGCCGGCGCACTACTCCTTGAGCCACAGGTGCCACCCAGGTTTTTTTTTTTTTTTTTAAATAAAGCTTGATTGATGTCTGTCATTTGTATGGCACATTTTTAGTCATCATTTCTTTTTTTTTTTTTTTTTTATAATTTTATTGAATGGTAACTATGTACATTAATG